>WJFA01001415.1:0-21640 GCA_009870155.1 Pseudobourletiella spinata | reverse complement strand
ATGTTCACATATTACGTCATCACTTACACGGAGGGAGGGGGTCAGGGCTGTAATGTTAACGCCTATGGTGACGCTATTGAAAACAGGGAGGGAGGGGGGCAAAATTTGGCCAAAAAAAGATGACGTAATATGTGAACAGCCCCTTATGGGACATGTAAACTTAATGGAATAGGAAAATAAGTTGTTCCCCGCTCGAAGAATTTTTTCAATATGAAGTACCAGCGTTTAACTTTGTGTATACGACACGAAATGGTACGTAAAAAATGGTCTAGAAGTCGAGGACATGTAAATCTTGTGTTTAAC
This sequence comes from Pseudobourletiella spinata, assembly GCA_009870155.1. Taxonomy (NCBI): domain Eukaryota; kingdom Metazoa; phylum Arthropoda; class Collembola; order Symphypleona; family Bourletiellidae; genus Pseudobourletiella; species Pseudobourletiella spinata. Next base: position 21,337 of record WJFA01001415.1, on the reverse strand, counting down.
GTCATCGCAACGAAACTTTAAACCCAGTTTGTTCATAAATTTCGTTGAAATAACCGTATGAAAGGCTTTTGTGAATTTAATAAAAGTTTTTTGCACACCTTGGATGTACGACTCTGTGTTGCGCAGGGTGAAAAAACATGCAATTTTGCATTCTCAATATCTAAGTAGTCAAGTAGTGAGACTGAAATGCAGCAACTACATACCTTCGTAATGGAGGGGCGACGTGCTTATGACAGTTACCCACTTTTTTAATGAACTAGCACACTAACCGAGATCGAAGCCCACAAAGCAGAACGTGTACAGAAAACCTGTTCGTTGATCTTGGCACTTGCTGGCACTCGGGTACCTTGATACTGCAGGACAAGCGAATGACTATGGGTACTCAGCTGAGTCCTTAACGAAACATATTAAGTAACTGAACAATCTCTGGGTCTTTCTGATGAGTTAAGTCGTCATATTGCGATCCTACGGTCCACAAGGTTTCCAAGTCCATTAACTCTCGGGTTTCCTGTATGAATACATGAAGGATAATGTTTCCTAAATCTAGAGCAACCCAATCATCACTTTTCTCTGTGCCTTCGATCCTGGGTAGAAGATCTGTTGGTTTAAGCCTCTTGGATTTGAATCGCTTCCGCACAAAAGTTGCGAGAGCAAACATATGCTTGGGTGATCTAGCTGTAACTATCACCATGTAATCAGCATAGTCCATTTCCTTCGGAATCTGTATAACACAAACATCATTTGCTCTTTCCTCCTGTAGCAAGGCCGTGAGTTCGTCAATGTCGAATACTCCAGTTAACCCTCCTGAAAGAGGGATAAAATAAAATCATTTCAATAACTTCATCATGAATTAATCAATGAACAGGCAAAAAATTATGTGGCATTATTTATCTTCCACTTACTTTCATATACAATTTTAGTTTTCTCTAGATATCCGTCAGAGTGCTGAGGGTCCCAGACTTCCTCAATTACGTCTTGAACTACGCGCTTCCTATCTTTGAATTCTACGTATTTCTCTGCTACTGACTGTGGTATACAATTAGTTTTTTCAGATTCTTCTTTATCCGTATCACGAGGGAGGTTTTTTGAAGCTTTCTGAGATTTCTTCGGTGCAGTGCAATAACAATTTCCTCCACAATTAATTAATCCAGTGCTGAAAGTTGTATAAATCCACGGAGAAAATTGCTTCTGTCCCAACGCGTTGTCGGTAAAAACCAATCTCGACAGCTTCCGAGCACGAGTTAGTCGGATCATCATAGCGCCGTTCATGACGACCGCATGTCAAGTTTTAGATTTAATGGTGACGTCAAATTGGAATTCTCGACCGGTCTTTCGTCAACAATCTTCTGTATTAAAAGTTAGAAATTTCTTGGTTACACCCGTCAGACACTTATGATCCTATAACAAAGTTATAATGTTTTAACATGAACATGCTGAAAAATAAACACTTACCCCTCAATTTGAGCTGAACCAAATTCCAATGGTCGCTAGCGGGCCTTGCAGATGAATTCCTCGCTAAGCATAAGCATGACAACAGATTTCAGAGAGCTTCACAATAAAAGTATGTTTTTACAAAATTATTTACGCAACTCTAATTTATGCGTGGATAAGGTAGACTAATTTTCACTAGGATTAATTTTGAAGTTTCCACTTCCACTAACATAGTGAATTGTTATGTTCACGTTGGAGCATTGAAGCAGAGGTGGGCATTTCGATTGCACTAGCACTTGCACTGTGCTATTAGAAGTGCAAACCCATGAACTTGTACTACTCCGAATGTTCGAATAGTATAAGTTCATAAGTTCTTGAACTAGAACTATGTACTATTCAGCTGAATGAACTAGCACTATGAACTAGCGAAAATTTGAAAAAAATGTGCTCCCGCCGGCGGAAACAGGTTAAAATTTGAGTTCTAGTGCAAAAAAGTTCAGCACTACTGGGAAAATTCACCTGACCTACTCATAGAACTGGGTAGTACTATGTATTTTAAGTGCACTAGCACTATTTGGAAATAGTTCATATTTTATTTGCTTGAACTTGTACTACGAACTAGAACTATCAGCAATAGTGCAAGTGATAGTACAGTAGTGCACTATGAACTACCGATTCTGCCCACCTCTGGTGTCAGCCATATAAGATTCCCAGATTTGAACTAGAACATTCAAATGTTCCACCAATTTTTTTAAATGTACCGCGCCAAAGCAGCAGGTGCAGCATATTGGGCAGGTTACACGAGAAGACCGTCTGTGATGGACTGATGGACATGTGCCTCTACAGCGAAGAGCGAATGCCGCAATAACAGCGGGTTTTAGTTAGGAGGTTCCCGAAATAGCATAAGCTGCCAAGAGGTTTGTAAGCATACTTGAATGTGAATGTTACATATATGAATGTGAGAAAAACATTAAAATTTGTTGCTACATTTGCTCTTTCAATTGATTTAGTTCGTCTCGACTGCACTTGAATTTCGTGGTTTGTCCTTAGAAAGACCAGCTAACCACAGAGCATGCTGAGGGAGAATTTCTGTGACCTAAACATTCCGGTTGGACCCAATTGCCGGACAACTTGTTTCAAAGCATTCGAACGTAAGTTTATGGAAGGATGGTAGAAACTACGGTGAAAGTGAAAATTTAATTGTATTATTGTCTGTACATGTAGTAGGATACCGGACCGTGGCTATCAATACAGTAGTTGTAGCTCGAGAATGCATCGCACCAGCTACGGGGAAAGTGGGAAAGAAGCGAAAGTTTGAGAAACGAGATTCAGGAACTCTCGCTGCTGCGGCTGTGACATTTAGTGATAAGGTAGAAAATGGAGTCCCGAAGCCCACGGAATATGCATGGATAAAGGAACTTGAAGAGCAGAACCCGGGTAGACGAATTTTACGAAGGATAACAATTGTATTTGGAGAAGCAACGGAACTGCATAAAGTAGTGAGTCAGACGCAACTTTGAAAATTTCTCTGATAGAATGGAATCCTATTTGGTGTTGTATTTAAAAGTGCCTTAAATAATTTAGACTACCCATCCGAATTGTTCCCTCTATGACATTACAGCTGTGGTTCCGATTCAGCATGATTCTGTGCAGGTTGCATTTCGAAAATTTTATTTTATTGCTATGAACTACTAAACTGAACAGATTTGGCATATTCTAGGCTTGTTTAACGGCCAAGCATATACCTTTTGACATCATCACCTTTGATCTGGAAGGACCTTACTGGATTAAGAAAATAACGATGACGAGACAGAGGGGATCTATGGCTGCGGACAGAGATATCTACTTTGAAATAACGTACAGCTCTGGTCTTCATGGAGACGTTCCGTGCGAAAATATGATTTATACAGCTCATCGTTTACTCGAGGACGTGTGTACCAAAAGAGTAAAAGTATGTTTGGAAAATATATCCGTTATTTGACTGATTAGGAAGAGTAATGAGGATTTTTGATATCATAGAACATAGTGATGTCCAGTGGAGCCGGAAAGCCAGGAGAGTTGAGGTCACCAAAGGATATGTTGCAATTGTAAGTCTCTTGGGATTTTTGGGTACGGTACACCGCGGACAAATGTAACTGCTATGGTGAGTTAGGGTCTGTTGCTTTTAGTGGTTTCCTTCTTGGCCTGGATGAGACAACAACAACTCAGTGCATTCGAGAGCACCCACAGCGAATTGTGAAAAATTCAGGTGAATTCTTCCTTTCGGATAAGTTTAAAACAATAAATTTACGTGTTTTGAAATCATCTGATTCAAAGCAAGTTAATGGACTAAAATAGATAGCAGAAAGCATGGAAAAACTTGGGTCACCTTTCATCCTTCGGATCTATCAACTGAGGGCCACCATTCAATCGTTGGAACAACTACCGCGTAATCATGAGTCTTATCACATACTCCATCCACCCCTCCGGGTTTTTGTACGTCTCCGAGATTTGTAGCTATTTGTGGAAGAATGTTAAAATAGATAATACCAAAAGTGTACTCCAATTCACTCATTATTTCTTTTACTCATTATTATTGTTTCGAATAATTAACTCGAAATATTTTAATATTGACGCTCCACACAAGGAAGTAGATATCGGAAACGTATGCCAATCATAATTTTTTCACATCAGTGTTGGCGATACCCGTAGTCAATATATATTTGACTAGAAGTACGTGCTATCCTATCACGAATTATCACGCTCTACTGTGTAGTATTCTCCCATCCTCCGCAGAATTAACTCTTCAATGTTTACGTGGACTCAAGCGTAACCGTAATCGGCATATATGAACTAGCATAAACCCGGAAAGCTTCGTACTCAACGTACATGACCCGTGAACTACTATTTCATTTTAATTGAGAGACAATTCTAACATTTCGAGCCGACTTTGGATGTTGTAAATTCCCATAGATATTTGACTCGCATTTTCAACTTCATGTTTCAAGTTGGCAAGAAATTTAGCAGCATTCTCCTCCGTAATGGCGGAAGCATCATAGGATAATGTAAACTTAACGGACGTTGTGGGCTTTCCGTTTGCTCCTAAAACGACAAATTTGGTCAAGTACTACTTTAAACACAAATTAATAAATAAATACACAATATTCACCTAGAGAAACGTATCCTCCTCCAACGGCCAAGATAGCACACTGGGGTGGATTAATTATAGCACTAAAATTGTGAATGCCAAACATTCCTAGGTTGGATATTCTGCAATTCAAGACAAGTAAAACATCAGATGACGAGAGACGAAATTCTCTCGCTTACTTAACTACAAACTTAAGACTCACGAAAAGGAGCCTCCCATGAACTCTTGTGGCTGTAATTTGCCGTTCCGGGCCTTCTCAGCTAAGATCTTCACTTCATCTGAAATCTGTATGATGTCTCTCTCAGCAACATCAGTAACGATGGGTGTAATTAAGCCCTTATCAGTTGCCACGGCTACGGATATATCCACACTACCCTTTCGTGTCAGCTAAAAATATCCATGAATGGCATTAGTTCCATTTTATTTTAAGTCCCCATTTAATATATCAAACTAACGTGTAAGCGAAGTATGTAGTTGACTTACTGATGTGCCATCCCATGCTACGTTTATGCTGGGACATTTTGATAAAGTGTTGCCAACAATTTTTATGATGAAATCGTTCACCGATAATTTGATGCCTATTCCTTGCAACTCTTTCCGAAGCGACGCGATTCGGTCGATGGAACAACTTGTAACCGAATAAGCATGGGCAACTGTGGACTAATGCAAACATACATTTTGTGTAAACATTGTAAGTGCGACCTTCCCATAATAAAATAGAACTTCAATATCGCATTTACTGCAAATTTGCAACTATGCATCAACATTGGCCAATATTGCTTACTTTTGACTGAAGCAACCTTTTTGCGATTGTCTTTCTCATGCTGGTTATTTCAACATCGGTGAAAGGTGCAGCTGATTGCGGTTTGCGTGTCGGCTGTTTTGATGACGGTGGCGGCGGAGAAGAGGTTTCTGAAATCAATTAGTACATAATATTGAAACCAATTTCGTCTTACCATGCCCCATAATAAATCTGGTATTACCCTGCTTGACAGGTTTCAAGTTGTTAGTAGAAACATGGCGCAAGACGTCTCCTTTTAGCAACAACCCTCTCGGACCAGAACTTTCGATTTGATTGGCCTTAAGTCCATACTGTGCGAGCAAACTCTTGGCTGCTGGCCCGATAGGACTGATTTTCTTCCCCTGAACAGAATGTGCAGTATGAGCAGGTGATTCCTGGATAGTTTTTTGTTCCTGAGCACTACTTGGTGTTGTCTGAGAGCTCGCTGGGACTTCTATATTTTTCCAGTCTTCTCCTTCACCCACTAACAAGGCGATGAGGGTTCCTACTTTCACATCGGCTGAATTCTCCGGCATCTGGAACAATATGTGCTACTAATGTTAAGTTCCATCGGGGTACCTTTACTCTTTCAATTTACCACCAATCTGCTGGAAAAGATTACTCACCAAAATTTTGGCTAAAATTCCATCATCATCTACTTCTAGGGATACAACCGCTTTGTCAGTTTGAATTTCACAGAGTACGTCCCCCGCAGCGATTGGTTCCCCTTCTTGTTTATTCCACTTTACGATAGTTCCCTCTGCCATTGTTGGTGATAGCGAAGGCATTTTAATTTCAGTTACTCCTGTTTCAGAAAATAATATTCATTAACACCTCCAAAAATTGCAAAAATCATTAGTTTAACTGGACATAAGTATATCTGTAGCAGGTGTACTCACCTTCTAAGCATAGAGACGTGTGGAATTCTCGTTGCAGAAATGATGCCAAATTATGACACATAGGTGTTGGAATAAGATATCTAGAGTAACTGCTGCTTAAGGAGAATCGCAACAGATTTCGCGACAGGGAGTTACAAATTCGGGTAGCCATTGTAGATTAGGAAGTCCAAGTTTTAAATTCGTTACTTCTTAATTACGCTTGACCTGAGATTCCGTGAATATGATGAGACTTGCACACTGTAACGCTGGAAAATGAACGACATGAACTGCTTTCAAGTTTTGTGGTCGTTAAATCCCACGACGTCTTCACTGAGCCGAGAAAGGTTCCTGAACACGGAAAAACCAGATCACCCTATATTCATTTTCGTCCATTACTTACACATATTTCATTGTAGTAAGTTAATCATTTTTCACCACAATCAACTACGTACCGGAATACTATTCTATAGATTAGTACCAAACTTAAGCACGGTTCAATCATCCAGTAACACTTACAACATCCCAGAATCCCGATGTACATGAACAAGTTCCAGCCATCACTCACTGAGAAACTGAGCAAAAGATCACTCGTGAAATTCATTCCAGCAGTTCAAAAGACGCGCCTGTACACTTTATGGCTGTCACTGGCCGGCTCAATTTTATTTAGAAGCGAACTCCGCGGCACGTTTATGTAGTATTGCAAGCGCCACAGTCCACAGCCCCAGTCGTCGTTCAAGATAGGTGAATGATTAGTAAAAATGTGGGTGACAGTTACTTCTCCGATTAATAATGTAATAATGCAGATGATAAACACTTTTGTGCTTAAGCTCATCCAGTTGTGAGAGTAGCTGAATCCTCAGCAAAGAATTTAATGACCTAATGCACTCTTCTTTAATAAGTAATGCGAGCGCTAAGCTTGCACTTGACGCGTTTTTCAAGAGCACGCTACTTAGGAAGCTCTAAAAATTTTCCATTGTCAAGTTAGAGAACAGCACAGATCATGAGTCTTGTTATCCTTTTGCTGGTACCGCTCATGCCAACTGTTGCGAAGTCGGTTAATGGGTCTTGTCGCACAAATGAAACGGTAGCAGTCCTTGAGCTCCACTGGACAGCATGTGACTATGTTACTTAGTATGGCTAGAATGGAAAAGTGTGACGACATGGCGTTTCCTCTGGAAATTTCCACTCTCAAGTAATTACGAATGTGGAAATTATGTGGGAAAGATTATGAAAAAAATTATTCCCACACACCGTAGCCTTATGTTAATAGCCTTTGTTTTGAGTACTACACATCGGAGCGTCTGAGAGTGCTAGCCTATGCTACTGTTACCACAACTCAACAACGCCTAAGTCTAGTTATATTTACGGGGCTACGAGCGATACGATTTATGACGTTAACATTTCTTGTTTTTTGTAGCTACAATTTTCGCCAGTACGCCGGTGGCGGTAGGCAAGTAAGGTACACAGCTTTGACATCATCTGAGCGTGTTAGTGCCCAGAGGAAAATAAATCCGGACCTCCATAGGGCTACGGGCTATCGCACCTATAAAAGGCGGGGTGCAGGTAGCTCCAATCAGTCCTTCTCCAGCTTCCTGAAACGACGGACCTCCTCACTGGAAGACCCTCAGGGAACTCGGAGAAGGGTCCAGGGTCTTTCCTTGGGAGTCTTTGGAAGGGTGCTGCGATGTATCCGTGAGTATGGGGGAAAATACTGGGGATTAGGATAGCCCGTGAGCATGCGCGGAAGACATGGGGGGCTGGGATGGATTCGCGAGCGTGCGCGGAAGGCATGGGGGGTTGAGGTGGATTCGCGAGCGTGCGCGGAAGACATGGGAGGTTGGGGTGGATTCGCGAGCGTGCGGGAAAATCCTGGATGGTTCGCGTGAACGTGTGGGCATGCTGGTGGGAGGTTTGGCTGGACTCTTGGGGAATACCTGCCGAGTTGGCGGGAACTCTTCAGCTTGTGGTTAAGTAAATGGTGCTGACACAGTGTCCCTTAAAGAGTGTTTCTCCAATGCAAGAGATCCTTGTAGAGGGAACTTCGTGCGACGGGTTTAGCCTAGGAATTATATAAAATCGTATGTGTCAAGGTAAATTGTGACTGTTTCACCTTCATGATATGGCTTCCCGAGGAAACCACCACGGCTCGGGTTTGAACTGTACGTATCCTGTAAGAACCGGAGGTTGGGGGTCTAGCTTTTGGGATGAGCGGCGCAGAAAAATATATCCGCACGCTCACGGGTCCTGGGCACTTCTCAGGCTTCCCTGGAGGTATTTATTGGTGTTGGTAGTCTTCACTCTTGAAACCATATGTTATTTACCATCATATTTATTGAACTCCGGCAAAAGGATATATTTAAGTAGCGAAGTATTCAGTTTGTCTACATGCCATCCTTCTCATGCTTAGGACTGGTTTGTTACAGTCACTATTTCCCTTGATTGCAGACCATTGTTTTTGGTTCTATGTGGCAAAAAATGAATTCGAAACAAAATTCTGTAGAGAAACGCATCAATTTCATTAAAAATTCCTCCGTCATAATAGGAAGACGTACCCACCCCCCTTTGGTACCTGAGTGAGTACTTAACTTAAAGGGCCTGTAACTCGGGCAAACCTGAATTTCCGCACCCTGGGAGTTTGGCATTGTTAATCTTCCTGGGGGACCTCTCGATCGCGCATAGTCACCCTTTTGTCATTTGGTGACATTTGGGGAAGTTCCCTTATAAATCAATTGTGGGGAACTCCTGGCATCCTTTGAGAAGCGGCCACGAGCAAGGAAATCGTGAGTGAGAAGTCCCTAGTGCTTGTCGGGATAAGAGTGTTGATTTTGTGTTCATTGTGGTATGTAACACCAGTAAATCTTTTATATATTTGTCTGATAACTCGAAAAACAGAAATACTGCAGTTTCTTAATAATTTGTCACTTCGGCCAATACTATAAGGAGTTTAACATTCGTGCAAACGGATGATTAAAACTTAAATTTTTATTTCCACGATTTCCATTATAGCGGTCAAACTTACTGCCAACTGAGTCTATATATAAATACATACCAAGATTATCATCCTCCAAAAAAATAATTGCATACGAGACAGCAACAAATATCAACATTTTTCATTATCTATACATATTGTATTTGTCACGTCCCTCAATACAGCAATTATTAATATCATTGCATTGTATACAATAATCAAACCTGCAAATTCTCAAACGAATTTATTGTACAGCCTTCGTGCGTAAAAATAGTTTAAAACTTCTGGTTTTTTACACTGTACTGATTGTTGTAGACTTGAATGTCATTTCATGTATCAACAAAATATGTGTAACATTCATTTCCTTACGTCCATGGTCCACACAAGAAACTCACCAAATATGTTTCACCACCTCTGTTGTGATTTGTGATTGCAAAATACCAAAGAAATGTACATTACAAATAATTACTTAAATCTCTCTGCAAGGTATTATATCTTAGTCATTCTTCCATAGAAACATTCAAGTACAATTCATGTTCACCAAGACAAACATTATTACATTTTATAACCACTAATACATTTCTATTCAACAATAGCTCCCTGCGGGCGGATTTCAAGGTGCTTAGGAATTCAAAATCACATTGTACTTTGGGATCACCTTCAACCTCCAGCATAACTGATTGCCCCAGAGCAACCCAATCCCGCATTGGCTTACTTAACATAAATAAAAACTATCTTCAAAGGAGAAAAATTAGAGCTCCTGAGTTCAACAGCTCATACACGAAAATCGAAATTTCAAATATTACCACATTGTACAGGTGCCACAAATTATACTATCATACGACTGAAAACTCCGAAGCATTTTAATATCGAGAACCACGTCTAACCATCATTAATGAGGAATTTAAACACCGCCTATATCCATATAGAATAAGTTACTATAGTTCCGATGATAGTATATGTAACTAGAGGCATGAAAAAGCGTCGGGATCACACAATAATAGTTATCAGTCATTTTTTACTGGGATACGGTTCATGGTAATCCAACCGCGCAGTCACAAAAACAACTTCGATTACCTTTATGGATGAAATAGAGACTCAACCCTCAGGAAAAGAAGCACCATACGTGGGTGTCGAAGATTTGCGGGGTCACCCAAAAAAAACTCTGTACTTTAATCCCGTTTGACTTTCCGGGCATTATCTAAGCTCAGCGAACGGACCACTTGTTGTGTACCATATATATCAGTATCACGTCAAGTTGTTACATTTTTACATTGTTCAAATTTCCCAGTGGTCGGTGGCTGCTCCTTGTGAGGCTTCAGGTTCTTTATTGAGGGTTGTTCTCTGACTGATTTGATCTAGAGACTTCAACTTACAGCTGGAAAGAGATTGAATAGTGGCGAAGAGTGACAATTCTGCTACAGGATCTACAAAACAGAACTGTAGTCGTGCAGTCAAAATTCAGTGAATGACTTCTTTTCCACTTAAAGGACTTCATCTGTCATCGTTCAAAGTTGTCTTCCGGGCTGACTCGCGGGTGTCATTCCGGCTCCCTCTCCCTGTCCCTGAATCTAGTATTTGGTTTCACATCATCTCCCCGCAGGAATTTAACGAAGTAAGACAAATGAAAATCTTTCGCCACGGATCGTACCGAAGCAGCCACAGTGGTTTGCAGTGTTCAAGTTGCTGTGCACAGTCTACGGTGCTGGAGAAGCTTCTTTTATTTGCAATCACACCACATCAACGTACTCTAAACAGCATGGCTTGGGAGGTTTATTGGGGATTTCGTACTCAGATTCTTCCGGTTGCTCTTTTTCGACATTCTAAAAATTAGAAATGAGAGATACAACCTTAATTATTTTATTTATTCATTATTACTTTTTTTATTCGTACGTTCGCGTAAGAGATTTCTGTTAAAATATAAAAGCTTATGCGTCATGGCTTATAAACGCTGCGCGGCCATTCGAACTGCGGTGCGAGGCTGAGGTATCATAGTTAGCTATTGTAGATTCTCGAATTTCAATCGTGGGCAAATTTTGTTCAGGGTAGGCCTTTGTACCCCTTCATCTCCGAGTTACCTCCCATCTGTGATGAAAGGCCCACTGAGTGACGACCTGAATTTGCAGCTCATAAAATATGTTATCTTTCGGACAGCCCCCATATTTTTTTGTAAAAAACTTGGAAAACTGAACTTTTGAAACCTGGACGTCTTTACACATCGGATGTAAGCATATCCGTCACAGATTCAGCAATAAATCTGAATTAGAATTCATAAAAACTGGACGTCCCAGCACTTGTTGGAAGTAAGCAGAAATCTCAGACTTGTGTTGCTACACAACTGTGGGGTAGAAAAAGATTTCTATCGATCAGTGATATTCCAGCGGACCGCAGAAACATTATATTGCAAGATAGCTAAAATAATCTCGTTCGCAGCTACATGTTCTAATTACTTCAAAATTTGTATCCATAAAATGTAGAAGTTGCCATGAACTCTTAAATGAAATTATGCCGTTTAAATTCATGTATAAATCCCAGAAAAGAGGTCTGATACTAATTCCAAAACCATAAAGATTTAAATGATGTTGCGCCAGGAAAGAGACTCGGACTCAGTTACCACTACTATCGCAGATTGCTTCTTTCTTCACAGAACAACTCGGAACATAAATCGCAAGCTCCCTGCACACCTTACAAACTCAAATCGCCAAATACCCAATTACCACCTCTAAGTTCAGCAATGGATAGCTAATATCCCAGATCTCAAAAAAACATCAAAATCCTTTCTTTCTAATTGCATTTTTGTATTGCTCACCTTGCAACTTTTTATAAATTTTTCGCAGATAGTTTTAAACTTGAGACGGTCCTTAGGATCTGTCTTCCAGCAGCCTTCCATGATTTGACAAATTACGGTCGGACAGTCGCTTGGTGGGCAAAGTAAGACGCCATCCAGGATAAGTTGTACAACCTGAAAGAGAGATGTACAGAGTGCATATGTAATAGAAAAATGGAATATTTCGTCCCCAGCTTAGCTCTCAATCTCTATGAGAGCAAGTAAACGGTTCTAACCGCTCCAAGCGTTATAAGAAGTATCACCGTACGAGCACATTGGTGGGGTTTTTGGCTTCATTCCCATTTTAAACGAAGAGCGCAATTTAAATCCAACAGAAAATCAATACTACATGAAAAAAGTACAAAAGGATCCTGCTTGAAAGATAGGTATTAGATTAAGTCATACCATGTGCCTTTTCCTTATGGCTCATAAAATACACAGGGACACACGAAAATAGCACGAAAGAGGATTTTATATTCCGACTGTGACATGTACGTGATAGTCGTGTCTGATGCTGACTAGTAATGAATTCAACGAGCCTCTCTACTTTTACGTGGCAAGCTTCACTACGTGATATTCCTTGCAACGGTTAACGGTGGATATCAAACTTCGAAAGCATGAACTTTGGTAGATAATACACATCTTCTCACTATACCTCCATCTTTTCAATTATGAATTTCAAATTACAAAAATGTATTTCGAGAATCTTTGGAAGTTGGGCTCTAAGTCTTTTATATAAGGACCTCAAGATTGACTGAAAATTCTAGTTATATCGAAAAGTAAATCTACCGAGGGATACTATTTACATGTCCACAGCGGCCAGCATCGACATCATATTCAACTTTCTCTTTTTAGAATACGTCTTCAGAGAGCATTGGGCGCGAAAACTCAGGTTTGACCCTCCTGGAGGGTCACAAAGTTTTAGGTAAGTCGATGCAAAGGGGTGTAAAATATTTCGTATACTCTCCCTGAAAAATTCCATGTTAAACTCCATAGGGAAATCCGGGGTTTTTATTTCAGCTGAACACAAAGTTGTACACATTGTGCTTCATGAGAGGAAAATTTGCGACGATGCTTATCTGCTGAGAATACGATGAAAAGCAAAATGGTAAATCATATGACACTTTAACCATCGAAGTTGATTTTACCGACATAGAATCAAAGGAGAGTGAGATTTGACACATTTTCCATTTTCATTTTCGATTCGAATAGAATCAATTCGTTGGAATTGAAATATTTATCTATGGTTTTTTTCACTCTTTGCATCGGTTGAACTGAATTTTTTCGGACCTTCTGCTGGCGTCAAATCTGAGTTTCCACACCTACTACTTTCAGAGAGGAGGTACAAATACTCTTTATGGCCAAGCTCTGTGTTGAAAACGGTGTCAATCCGTGGACATGCAAATGGTATCTCTTGTGAGTGAATTAAGGCATAGTGATTCTGATGAAGATGCTTGCTGATCTGTAGGGTTTTCACGTAACGGAGCAGTCACATCATCGTTTTCTGATTATCATGCGAGGAGCAGGAACTATGTGAGTTGTAACGTCAGGAAACTTGATGGGTCAAAACCTAAAATTTCAAAGGTGAGACACCCTTGCCGCATAGTTTAAAGTTTAGCTTAAGAACTTTCTCGATGCTTCTCACAACTACTACATCAGGACGTATCGTCTACATATGTCAAGAATCATCTTACAATCTGTAAGTTGTAGTTGGTATTCTACTTACGGATTTGGTTTCCACAGTGGAAAGTTAAGAGATGTGGACCGAAGCTTATGATTTTATTTCCATACCCGGTGTGCAGCCGGGATATCTGATCTTGATCTGATCGGATATCTGAAATATCTGATCGTGAGGTTGCACAACGTGAAGTATCTCCTTGGTTCTCATTGAGATTGAGACTGCCGCGTTTTACTTGAAACATTTTAGTTTCTGAAGCTAAGAAGACTGTGAGTGGGAAGCAGGGTGAAATGAAACCTCGCTGAAGTCCAACTCTCAAATTACCTGAGCACAAGTGTCCAGAACAGACTGCTATTTCAGTGAGAATTATATGGCTGATGACGACGGAGAATCTCCATCCGAGGAAATATTCCTACACAGAGTCTTACGTCATGTATCTGAATTTGCAGTGTAGCCGAAATGCTATTCACTCAGCCTGACCAGGGCTATTAGAGGAAATTGGTAGATCTAAATTTTCATTTGTACTATAAAATTACTCTCCCTCACCAGACAAACTTCATCAATTATGATGGCAAGCAGGCTCCAATCATCTTGCATTTACTCTGACTACATAGGATATCAAAGCATAGCGTAGGTTTGATTCAATTAAATCGTAGACCTCTAACGACACGGAAGGACGTGGCTAAGAATTGGATTAAAATGATGTCTTAACGTCGGTATTTATAATTAGAATCAAAATCAACTTCTTATGTATTTTGCACAATACAAACTTCATGTTGCCCTTGGAGGTAATCATGAATTCGCGGAAATGATATGATTATTTCAAAAGATGTTCCCTATGCGCCCACTCCGCCTCCAGGTTCCTTGTAGCGTTGTAGCCTTTACAGAAGCTAGCCTACGTATGAATCTATCGTGTAGAGTAGAAGACACCATTAGTGAAAATTTAGATCCCAAGGGCTTCACTTAATTGACGACAACCGATTCATCTCCCGCTCTCCCCTCATGAATATTTCCCAATTAGTAAAAATTTACTTGTTGGCAGGGAAATAGAAAATAAGTTGCATGGCATGTCTGGGTGTCAGAAATGACGTCAGATTAGCCTCATCTGTATCGTCTTCATCCTGGTGCTTTTGCTGATAGCGTACAAGTTACAAGGTTTGTACTGTCAAGTTCGAGAGCAATCAAACTTTGTGAGCAGATGTCCCATGACGCAATGAACTCGGGGACGTGTATCAATTTCCCCCATAAGTGCAACACTGTGAGTCTGTGTGTAAAGTGTTTAAATTAGTTCCCGCTCTAATCTACTTCTACTTGCGGCCAGATATTGCGCTATTGCCGGTGACAACCTGTGTCACTTTTCAGATAGATTACACAAGGGTACTAGAGAGACAGCTCAGTCGAAAGTTTCTGTCTGTACAACACCACCAAGGTCGCACATGAGTTTTGACGTGTGGAAAATTCATAAATCACATAATTTAATTGCTTGTCTGTTATTTCGCTTCCCAGCCGCACCTCTTCTACTCTGCTCTTTACCATGAAACAGCTTGGTACTTGGTATTTAGATGGGGACGGCCACGATGAATGAGCCCATTGGATTGGCCTGCTGTTATTAACACCATGATTTGGTTCGATTCATCAAAAGTTACCTGATGCGACCTGTACATTACAGACATGATTTGTTCAGCTTCATTAATAAATTGTAAAGTGATGAAAATCAGGATAGAGTTTCCCAATAAATTCAATCCTTTCCCCTTTATCATGTACCATCATAATATACTGGTAACGTATTAAACTGTCCAACTTGAGCAGGCTTTCCAATTGGCTGTGATATTAAATAGTAGTATGAAAAATTGGATGAAATACCTTATGGGAATGATGATTCGATGAACACACGTTCACTCAAGTCAATCAGGCTCGATAAATATAGGGAATTACTACTTGAAGTTCCGCTGAAGATCACGTTGATAATTAACGTGATCAATGGAGTTGGGAAATGAAGTCAATCCTTTCCATCTTTCTATCGTGGTGTGTCACAACTCCTCTGATGATAACCCTTTGGATCACTGCTCTAATACGTTTCCTCGCCACCGGGAACACGAAAGTGAACCTTTAACTTTTTCTCCGAACTAGATATTAATAATTAATTCGGGACGAATGTTCTCACTCAAAATAGCACGGCCCAAATCTAGCATAGCTTCACTGAGGATAAGATCGGGCTATCCGGCAAACAGTCCTTGGGGCACACCTGGCTCGTAAATACGAACAAGACCGATCCACGTCGAGACGTCGACCTTTCTCCACTGTCATTTTCTTTCCAGAATTCAGAGCCTCTTAATTGAACTGTATGTACTATGTACGACTTGCATGCATCTCAAATGTCATAGTAACACAATTCCTTATTCGAGGCCTGGTATGAGACTTGTTCCCGAGAGCCGTCGCGATAAGCATTCTTACTTACTGTTAATTTAATTTGAGGTAAACTATAGGGTCCGTTCCAGTCTTAAAAGGGGATGTACGTACTTGAAGTGGAAAAAAAGTATCCTGATTGCTGGACTCACCTCTTCGTTCGAGTGTCCAAAGTAAGGCTGTTTACCCCAGGTATAGATTTCCCAAAGAAGCACCCCGTACGCCCACACGTCAGACTCGAGCGTGAAGCGACCGTATAGGACGCTCTCGGGAGGCATCCATCGGACCGGAAGGAGACGTGAGCCGCCAATCTATTATTACACACAGACAAAGTGTAGGAGCACATGTACATGTCCTACAAGACAAATCCCACATACACATCATCCGGATCCGCTACGGTGGAAAACTGAGAGAAACTTTCCTTTCAAAAAATCAAACCGATCCGTTGAAACACTGCTCAGGACAGACATTACATAACAGACTTCAAGTTATCACAGTATTTATCCTACTTACAGACACAGTGTACAACTGTGACCTTCTACCATGACTGAATGAGGAAGTGGATCCGGATTCTTTAGAATTCTCCGCACATCCTTTCCGTCCGCCGTCGAAAAGGACGGGGACACAAATCTGTTTTGGTGTAATGGGATCATTATCTGATTTCCTTCCTCATACCTTGTAGTAGTCACACGTGTAGACATCTCTCGAGAGACCGAAATCGGATATCTTCACCACGCCGTAGTTACCGACGAGACAGTTACGAGCTGCGAGATCCCGGTGGACGAAGTGTTGGGATGACAAGTACTTCATCCCCTCGCTGATCTGATAAGCAATGTCCAGCAATGTGTCCTACAGAGCCAAAGTCCCCCAATTATAAAAATGATTTTTTCACCGATCCAATAAGGTCATACCACCTGGTGGGTGGGGAGAGAGAAAATGTTATGACATTTCCACTGCTGTGAAAAGGAGGATATACATTTATTTTTGTCTGCATATGTGTATGAGCGTGTTTATTGGGAAAATAACCTCATCACATCTTCCACCCATCTCATTAATTTTCAGCCTCGTTGCATCCCTTTACCTCGAATCTTCCTCTGGACGTGGAGTCACAGCCTTGTTGAATTACCAGAGGAGTACACAACCACTAGGTACTCTACCTCTTGCCATGTCCCCCGCTATGCTCATGCAAGGAATAGCCAAGACCTTCCTACGCATTTTAGAAGTTTGAATATTTCTCCACGCAAAATATATAGAACACAGGGACACGGAAGATGTGATGATAAGAATATTCTCCGCCTGTGACGAAGTAGGACAGATGCAAGGACAGACTTGGAGAAAGAGGCCAGTAGACTTTTTCCATTCCAGGATACTGGAGAATCTTAGGCGTCTGAATCCTAATGGTTTCAAATGGATTGCCCCAATTTTCTACTTGATTTGAAATTCATGGATATGACATTTCCGCCGCGTGCCCCCAAGCACCCGCTAATAAGACTTCACCATTTCACAATGTTTACACTAGTAAGAGATTCTGAGAGTGAAATATGTGGACGCCATTTGGCTTGCTCTGTGCGCGGCTGAGGAATCGAGCCACCGCAAGGCAAGCTGAATCAAAGCAGGTAGGCGAATGCACTGTATGTGTGTCAATTGCAGCACGAACATGGTGATTGGCAGCTAAGTTAGCTCAATACTACGTCGAACCACGTTTCTGGACTGAGGAACAGCTGATATGAGACCTAAGGGGTGGTAACGCCTGCGGAATTGAAGAACCACATTGAAAGTGTGTGCATAAAAATAAAATACGCAGTGTGAATAGTTTGGTTACTGTTATAGTCTCTGCATCTGCACCAGTACACCGACTGCGTTACCACACCAGGATAGCCCCACCTGGGCTGATTCAATTAGCTTTGGCGGGGGGTCGCACCGCCTGTCTCCACCTGGAGAAATCAGTGCGGCGAACGAGAATAAAGGAAAACCTGTGACTTTTCTAACACTTAGTTTACGGATTCTAAAAGAGCGATAAGCTGACAGGCGGTCGCACATCGGCAGCATTGATACACATTTTGAAAGTTGGGAGCTGGGACAACAAGCGTTCTATCTCCTTACTGGGAAATCGGAAGTACAAAGGATTTAAAACTTGGGAAGCTATGGAAACAGCTTCCTGAAGCTCTCCATGCGGATGAGCTCAACCAATCACGCCGGATACTCCTGACCTGAATGGTGAGACACGACAATGTTGTTCATAGTGATTGGGAAAACTTTATTAGTAGCTGTGGTGACAGTGGTGCTGTACTTCAGGTTTGTATGCTGAGAAAACCTAGATGCTTACTCCATTGAAAGAATGAATGCCTTTCCCCTGGATCCCATCATTATTCATTTGGTTCTGAATTAAGACCTGTTCCGAACAGAAAGTTTTCAGAGATGGAGATTCAGTATTCCTAAGCCCGGATGCACTATCTTTCATAGCTATAGCTTGGCCTTGTTGCAAGGCCACAATGCTCCCTCAAGTGTATTTCCGTGGACTAGAATGAAATTGGAAGGCAGAAATATGTCAGAGTATAACTTTATGCTTATCTCCACTCTCTGCCCCACACTTTTGCTATCTCTAAAAGGCCCAGCCCACTTTATCCCAAGAGTTCCGGCTCCGAATTATGCGTTGCAGGGAGACCCTTCGTAACCACCCCACAACTTTTAACTTCTCCACAAATCTGCTCCCCAGACAACCTTTTAAGTTGCTTACTTTCCTGAGGTAGCCTAGCTTATTATCGGGTGGCGATTAGGCCATTTGAGACGTCAGTGGAAGCTCTGAGAAGGGACGTCATTTCCCCATCCTTTTCCTCCCGATTTGAGCGTGACAATACCACGGGGGGAAATTTGGGTAATATCAAGATGTGATTTTCGTTTAAAAACGACAAGTTCCCTCGCAGGCGCACACATTGCACACCAAGGGATTTTTCCAAGGTATACGGGTTATGACGGGGAAAAGGAGTCAGTTGGAGTTTCTCCATTCGATTTTCAATTCAAGATTCTCTTCATCCCTCTGAAATGAGGCTGTATTCATGGACAACTGCTCATTTCTTGCTGCGTCTTCATGCCTGCACATGGGTAATGAGCCTCTTTGTCCTTCAACCTAAAGGACCGGGATTTGGGCCGCGACTGGGTAAAAACAGGGGGTCGTTAGGAAGGCTGGCATTTGCATTTTGTCATGGCTCTTTGGCTAGCGTGGGAAATGGAGTCGTGGAAAAAGGGACTGACAGAGAGTATGTAACTTTTATCATTATGAGACTATCGTCTGTTCAAGGGATACTCTCTGGAGTGTGGTGCATAGGTGCGGAATGACTGTGACTTTAAATGTAAATTGTACGGGAGTGTGCATGGCATTCGGTCCGTTCTTTTTGTAAGGGAGCAACGCGCAAAACCGTGTAATTGCACATTTGTGAACGTGCCCACGTGGCACTAACACGAGCACAACAACAACCATACTGAATAAGCAGTAGTGAATAGTAGTAATACAACCGTACTGCTGGAATTTGAAAGTGTTTATAACAACAGGGTACACAGAAAAGTGGATTTAAAAGTGAAGGTGCTATCTTCCGGATCGATTGGAAAATATCGTAATCATAACTTGCAGATGGGACGCCTTAGCTCTAGCAGTATTTACGCCTAACTTCCAACATTCGATCCGGCATTATCATCCTGAGTAAAAAACGCAATTTCCATAAAGACCCTATAGAATTTTTTGCAAGCTTCTTCGGACGTCATCGCGGTTCCCATGACCTTGAACGGGAATTTTTTTTAAACGAAATTACCCCCCCCCCCCTCCCATTTCCATTCGCTAATTCTCAAAGTTACTGTGTCATAGTTCCAAACTGGTTGTACTTTCACAGGTTGAAATGTGGAAACACCCCCTAATTTTTTCCTATTTGCTCAGTGCCTCAATATGTCACCCCCACTTTACTCCAACTCATCGAACAATCCATCATTCCCTTTATAGCACTCATTCACATAATGGCATCCCGACACTTGACGCGCGTTATTAGGAAAGAAGCTTTGAGGGAGGATGATTGGAAACCATCGCGTCACTCACTCAGAACAAAATGGGGAAACGTGCGGGTGGTGCGTTCCATTTCCCCCTGAAAAGTAAAGTAATGGTAGCTTGACCACTTCTGACAAGCTCCGGATCCCTTTCCTTCAAAAAATAGTAGAGTTCTGACTAGAAATTTGCCTCAAAATATTCTGGGGCTGGGGAGGGAGGGCCTAAAAGTCCACACACCGAGACCTTTGTAAATATTTTCAAGGGCAGGAAATGACTGGATGAATAAATGGGAGTGTGTAAAACGAAAGGACCTGGCCATGGCTCCTCATACAGCCAACCGGGGGAGTAATCACTGAAGTCATCAGTCTCCGCCTTTGTGCATATGTGTTTCGGTGCGGTACCTGCAAGAACTCATCCGCGCCCGTGTTTACTTGCGAGCCGGATGCCTCTGGGCACGGTGGATAAAATTTATTCTCATAATCCCCTTCTCAGAATTCCCTGCATGGAGGCTTCAAATATTCATCCTATTAACCCTGTAGAACTGTTGCGCATTCCAAATGAATTGTGGTATGTAATAGCCTCTGGCTGTCAATAAAAGTCAACACCACCCGTGTGTCTTTTTACGCGTGTGTGTGTATGGTGTGTGGATGTGTGCGCGTGCTTTTGTAATAACGGTTAACATATTATTCTCCACGTGCCCCCATGTATCAACAGCCGATATGAACGGCTCGGTCTTCTCAGGTAACGGGCTACAGGGTAACGGGCTACAGGGTAACGAGGGGAGGTTTTATTTTTCAAGCACATGTTGGCTTGCTGATCACGCTAATTCCCCTCCCCCTCTCGAAGGAAGCAATCGTGAAGGAGTAGGTAAAATATCGCAACACCTTTTATCATAAATCATATACCTTCTTCAAAGGGAATTTGGCCCTCCCATTCTCCAACTCCTGGCCGCTGTGGTTCGCATTACTCCGCAGCACGCTGGCCAAGTCTCCATACTCCATAAACTCAAAGAGAAGCCAGGGTACCTCCATGTCTGTAGTGGAGAAAGGAAGGGAAAATATCAAAATTTAATTTGAATTTTACACATGTTTATATATATACAAGTCCGTAGCCGTCCTACGGACGGCCACCGACTTGCTCCGTCCCTCAGTACTGCCTACGAAGTGGTTATACTTTATTTTACAGTTCAGTATTGCAACTGCATGGAA
>WJFA01001414.1:0-21644 GCA_009870155.1 Pseudobourletiella spinata | reverse complement strand
TAATGTATGCATGTCGTGGTGTTTGGACGATGGAAACGTTTTGGCGGTGTGTTTTGTCGTCGGGAAGAGTGGATGCTAATCGCAGGTCTTTAAATTTGGCATTTGTCAGGTTTATTTTATACACTGTCGCAATACGAAGTAGTATCGTAGCAATGTTACGACGAAGTTACAACGTTGGTAATAACTACGCATTATTGTACGAGGGGACGCTAAGCGGACTTTCGGGCATGTCTGACGGGGAGTCGCGTGGTGGACGTGGAGGTGTACGGATTTGAATGGTGGAAACGGAAAAATGATAATACACAGGGATCGGGAAACCTCAATTGTTGTTCTGATTTTATTTTGCATCCTCGACCGAAATGGCAGATAGTTCTTTCGTTTCGGAGTGGTTGGTAGCAGCTTGGCAAATTATTAATTGCATTGAGTTAAGCCAGGATATTACGCCAACGGCTTTGGGAACGAACGGCACGGGGAGGAAGGTAATAAAATTTGGGCTCATTGGTTAAGGGAACATTTAGTTGGGCTATGATCACGAATTTGGTATTTGGGCTGCTGTACTCCGAGCATGGGTGCAGGATATTATGAGTCTTGGGTCTAGGCCCTTACAGATGTGCTCTGCGCCGCGGACGCCTGACAATGGCCCCTTGTTAGTATTGGTTGAGATATGAGCTAGTTGAGTGGCAACTTGGTTCAGATCTTCAATGGGTGACTTTCGCGTGGGTGAATTGTCTTAGACCGACTATGCACGATCGAAAGGTCATCCATTAAAATTGCTTAAGCCAATCTCGTAGGTGCGAAAATTCATGTTCGACGAAGTCACAAGCCGACAACGTTTTCGTTTCCAATTGGTTTTGGGACCAAGTGTGGGGGGGGCGTCTCCACATTTATACATACATTTATGCTAAATCCAGTAAGGGGGTTCCACGTTTTCAATTTCGCGCAAATTTTCAATATATCCCTTATTAGATATTCTTCTACACAAAAGGGTCCCACCTTTGGTGCTTTCCAATAACCTTAACCCATAAAAACCAGCTCAAACTTGTTAATGACTAAAATTGGTCGTAGAAGGAACTTTAAGGGAAATCCAATTTTTTTCTCTAAAGTGTGCACAAAATCTCCAATACTCAAATTCTCCCACTCCCTTAGTAACGGAATGGAAAAATAGCATGAATCTTATGAATCTTATCTCAGATTTCTTTGGAAAGAAACACTAATAGAGAGAGTAAAGTGAACCTTGAAATTAGAAATGGAAATATTCGTTTTGAATTTAGCATTCAAATTTAGTGTTGACACGTCACCTTGGTCGATTCTCCTTTAGGCCCTGCCCAAGATGAAAACCACAAATTTGTCGCCTGGTATTGTAACTTATGGAGCCAAACCTTACATTCCGCACCTTGGCGTTTGGCCATAGCAATATTGCTGGATGAGCTTCCGATTGTGTATATAGTCAATATTTTGTGCTTTTGTGGCAGTTGGAGATGTTCCCAGTAATGTAAGATTCAGTTAACCAGTTGGTTTGCGCGCATGATACACTATTTGCCACGTGTGCAGTCTCGGTGACAATATTCCGTTTTATAGGAATGTTTAAACGCTCCTAACCTTTTGTCGTAACGTCGTAGATACAATTAATTCGAAAATCTCAATGAGGCAATACATATACGATGGACTGCCTCGGATTTGCCAGTTCTATCTCGAAACGCCATCGTCATGTAATTCATCTTCATCATGCAAAGCACAAACTCAAACTATTGGAAACGCTACGCTGGGTTTTGGAGAAGCGCTCGTCTTTATACATAACTCCGAAATCAGACATCATCTTGATACCTTTCTGAGTATTATTAAGGGAGTTCAAACATTAAGTCACCGAGAAACAAACATCACTTAAGTCGCTTTTGACCAAAACTGTGAAGAACATCTTCAAAAATAAATTTTAGGGCAGAGCAGGGAAGCTCACAAAAGATGAGTAACTAAGAGTCAATCAGTAGTTGATTATGAATGAATGGAGTCATTGTGGCTAAGTAATCCATAAAATTTCCAAAATAAGAAACATAATAATGACGGTAAACAACGTGCTAAAATGTTGTCCTTTCACAAAAAAACTGAATTTAGATTGGGGTACCTTGTTCTGCATTTCAGAACGTTTAGTTATGACAGATAAAGATATTTTCTTACTAATTTTCTGGCAGGGAAGTTAGGAAATAGTCATAACCATGAAATAAATTAAAAGGATTTTGTTGAAGGGTTCTCGTTTAGAAGATCATTTTTACACCATTAATTTATTCATGGGGTATCCATTATTGGCAGATAGGTTTTTGGAACTTACTAGCTATAGGATAATTGGGTCTTCGTTGCAACCATATGCACATTAGATACTGTAAACCGTTTCCCATTCCTTTGATTGTACTTGGAGAACTGTATTTGGCGAGGCGAGTAATACATTACTCACCTGCTCTACCTCAACTGCTCTTCTAAGTACGTCTGTCGTGTCTACCCAACTTTCTGGACTACCTGTCGGAAGTTGGATTTGGGATGGGGTGTGGGAAGCTGTTGGTACAAATGAGCAAAAATGTTGAATTTTTGAGGATTTTCGTTGTATTTTGTCCTTAAAGAGAGTCTGGTGCGCTGAACCACGAACTCAGACACAGGGCGTTGAACCACGTAGGACTCATGTAAGCTAACATGTGGCAATTACCCGTGGAAAGCCACCACAATTTCGAAGGACCTCCAACTTGAAGCGAACAATAAGGTATTCTTAATATCACTTTCCTTTGTCACAAAATGTGCTTAAAAATGTGCTAACATCCCAGAAATTTTCTCACAAGCAAAAGTTCCGGCGATGATACCCCATTTTTTAAAAATCTAGTTAAACCAGTTAATTCCTTCTTTAAAGGCAAACTTTTCATTGTTGAAGAAAGAACTCACTTGTTGTTCGGTACATGTTCGAGGCTTCTTGAAAGCCCACTTAATCAAGTTCACTATGGTGTAACTAGTACCCGGAATTTTTTCGGGCCAAAACTGTTGCATTCCTGTACATGCGCCATTTTTATTACTATTCCCCTTTTGTGACTATAGATGGAACACATAGTATACACTAGTGTGAATCCCAGCCCCCTGACAGTCACCTCAATTCAGTAAGTTTGTTCCATACTGGAGACAGAATATTGACTGTGCATGTGAATGAGTCGTATGGAACAACCCACAATTTCAATCAAAACCACTATATACGTTTGGGTCAGCTTCTGGAAAAAGCATAGAAAACTTTACCTTTCAAAACAATAACTTCATTCACGTATTTGTCGTGTTATGATATGAGTAATACCCATTGGTAACTGCATGTAAACCTCATATTTTTGGCAATGAAAACTTAAAACTATAGTCTTCACTTCTGCATGGAACATTTAAATGCGCCGTGCACAACTCCAAGGCGCCAGTATTTTCCCTCAGGGCATTTCAAGAACCGTAATTTTAAGATACCAAACTAGTCCAACAGCCTATGCCCATTATTATTGCGCAAAAGATTCCAGTGTCGATCTCACGCAATCATCCTCAGCCACACTGGTAAATTTGAGTCTGCAAACGTTTCTCACTGCGTCAGCAAAGCCAATTTTAATTGGCGGCCTTGATGCTCCTCAAGGCATTGGGAGCACTGAATGATACCTTGCATTGCACTGGTACTCGGTGCACTTCGAAGTCTAACACACTACAACTAATGGTTCCTATGGTAAAGCCAACTTGGATCACGTGGCGGGTTTTTGAAGACACTGCGAGATAGTATGAGGAATAACTATATGCAATGTAATGTTGCATCTCCATGTAGTCCAGCCCTCCTTACCTTATCACACATTACCTTCGTGAAGAGTCTCAATGGAATTATACTACAATACTAATAAAAAAAAGTCATGGAATATTTAATGGGCAAAGTCATATGCACACTCATTGAGGGAAAAAGTTCCAGACCTTCATGTATTCACCTGCAGCATTTCCACTGTGTAAAACATCTAGTGAGGGCCCTGCGTTTCCCACCAAATATTTGGTCTGCACAGTAGGAATTAATGCGGAAAGCAATAGCCGGGCTAACCTGCATTTACCGTCGTCTCAAAAACATAACCAGTTATAGCCGAAAGAAATTTCACATATTAAGAACAAGTAATATAGACGAATACATTAAAGGACTCTGTTGTGTGTGTGCTCCTCGTCTCCATGTGTACCAAACGGACTTTGTCCAACTAACAAGACTGGAGTAGGAGACGTCACTTACACAACTCCTTTTCTCCTTCGCTCTATGCACCACTCTACATCACCCAAAGTCGTGACGGTCACACGGGGACTTCGTCTGTAAATTGAAAGGGATTAAATACTGTTTCTGGCTCATCTGAAAACCTACAAAACGGTACGTAAATAAATAGCGCCCTAAACCAAACCCAGTGAGCGGGAGGTTCATAGGTTCACACATTGGGAATTCCAATGTGAGTAACGGGAATGAGCCGCCGTAAAGTGTAAAAAAAGCAGGAGCCAGTGGAATTAACCCATAGGCATTGTCATTGAATGAAAACCGCGAAGACTCGGTTAATCCTGTGGGCCGTACGAAAAGCCTCCCATCCCAAGCAGAAGGAGCTGCCGTTTTGAGTGGTTATCAAAAATTCTTTTCAGACGGCGTCGTTACCTATTTTTATCCCGAGTTAACCCCGAGATCAGCTGCGTATCTACATAGCGCGGAAGTGGTTGAGGGTGGAAGAAAGTGATATAGTAGCATGAAATAATTGGGACTGACTGGAAAGATATTATAGCCTTCCGTAAACATCAGCTGTGCTGTGAATGGAGTAGACGGATTAGATTACTATTATAGTACGATGGGCTTGCAGTTCTTCGTAAAAGAGTGACAAGAGTCATTTGAAGTGTTTAATCGACCCGTGATTAATCTTGTGCGTGGCTATTCGGGATTTTGTGACAGATTCTAAAGGGGTTGCGGGATCAGTTGTTAGGAGCTGTGTAGCAAGTCGCACTGGAGTAAGTTTGCTTGGATTGCTGTGTATAGTAAACTCTAGTACGTTAGCAGTTCAGGACCTCTGTTTGCAGTCATGTATTCTCCTCTGTTAATCTTTCTGGGATATCCCGCGATCAGGAGGCAGATATAGGGGTCTGTGCTAATTTTTTTGGTGTCTGTGTATTGATGATAGTTTTCAACTTACTGTTAGTCTACGACTGAACGGCTATTCTCGTCTCGTT
Source organism: Pseudobourletiella spinata (assembly GCA_009870155.1). NCBI lineage: Eukaryota > Metazoa > Arthropoda > Collembola > Symphypleona > Bourletiellidae > Pseudobourletiella > Pseudobourletiella spinata. The sequence goes on along the minus strand of WJFA01001414.1, from coordinate 16,418 downwards.
ATCTCGAGCGCAGGAATAACGGTTTTTTTTGCGCATAGGAATTTAGCGAGATTTGAAGTTCAAACATTTGAGATGAGTTTGTGAACTTAATATTATAAATTTACAACCAATATCAGGTTACGTTGAACTTATGGATTATTGATGCTATTTATACTCTTATAATCGGCATAAACGAGAAGATTTTACATAGCGGTGGTCAGAATTTTAATACGCCCCTTGTTCCGGTTCTATTTCCTTCCACGCAGGGTTCATTTCAAGTTCAAATTTAGCGGGCTGGAATTTGAAGGCTAATTACGAAATTCAAAATAAAAGAAAACATTCATAAATTTTACACGAGGAGGGTGACGAACCGGTAGTGAACTGCGAATAGGGGCTCGTACTTGATAGCACTAGAGCAGAACGTGCTGATGAGTGAGTAATTTGATCTTATATTTGTATACCTGTCTACCGGTCCAGCTGGCTGAGGTGGTAACTGTCTATCTCTTGGCGCATGCCGTGCTGATAGATAAGGAGAATGCAATTTTGTTTGCCTTTTCAGCTTCTTTGAACTTTGGTTTTCCTTTGTTTGAACCTATCTGGACAGATGAATTGACGGACGTGTTCCTCTTTGGTCCTCCTTACTTGTCAGTCAGTTATATTTTGAATAGATCGGATACACTGTAATTACTTTTGTGGGAAAATCGTGCCTCTGTGAGACTTGTAGGTGTCCTAATATAATAATTAAGTTTTTAATGACAGCGACTGAAATGCGTTCGAGGATAAAAGGAGGAAGTGTACATACTTGTGATGGGGACGACCTAATTTGACGGCACTTTACATTATAATTTTTATTTTTTGTAGGAACCATGTCACTAGTCTCGGGCCAGCAACTCAGTTTCCTCCAGCGTTTCAGCCTATATGTCGTGGGAGCATTGGAGCGGTTCTTTTACAAGTGAGTGGTTCTACAATAGCATTAGTTTTAAATTTAAAATGATGTTTGAATTTGGAGCGATTCCATGGATGGGCTCAATGTTGTGGCTCAGAATTGGAACTTAGGTCTAGAGATTCGAAATGAGAGCCAACACCTAGCTATTGTACCCACAATTTTCACGAGAATCAGGCGGATAGTCAACTGGAAATCTTGGGATAAGGTGACTCCGTAAAATTGTGATGAGTGCTCGCTTGTAGTATGTGACTCAAATGGAACGTACTGTCTTAAATATTTACAGCGTATATGTACCACAGGTGACCGACGAATGGCCTCGAGTATGTTATTATATAATATAAATATAAATTTATATTTATACCGCAACTTAATCCGTTTTATTTATAAAAATAGCTATTCAATTTCAAAACTTCGTGGATTATTTTTGAGATTTTAACAGATACGATCTCCACACATGGATTTTAATTCACCAAACGGACAATATGAAATCTTTTACTTTTCTCGAAGTACGAAGATTAGATTACGGATAATGTGAACAGATTTGTTTGAGATTAGAGTGCAGATAATATGAATGCACATGCTTGAGATAGGAATACTGATTGTACCAAGTACAGGAGTACGAGTATAGTAGGGGCACGTGTGAAATAGGAATACAGATAATACTGAATACGATTACCAGAACCTACGAGTTAGTTCATCGGACACACATCCGGTCACCTCCTGTTAATTGAGTATAGGAATAGGTGGTACGGTGTCTGGTATCTTTGCCATATATGATTAGGAATACACAATTAGAAACAGTTGTACGTATTTTGATTTGAATTTCATATTCTATCAAATCAAGACGCGCCCAGATGATTACCCCTTTTCCCAAAAAAAATGTGTGATTCATTCATCCGAATGCGGTTAATAGCGGTACGGATACACTAGGATTATGAATGGATATCCGAATATAGTTCCAGATACCCATCAATCTAAGTTATTATGCGGCGTTAATGAATTTGAGCTTACGTAATGGCTGTACTTGGTTACTGTTTTAGCAAAGCAATCGATCAACATTTTTGGGAAGCTGTCATAGGATGGATAGGGTGCACTTGTATTGTATTCCAGTTACTATAATATCACCTACTTGTAAGCTGGTCACCGCTGCTTGCACTCAAGCCGCAACTTGCGTCACTGGACGCAATTACGACGTAGGCTAAAGGTGTAGATGGAATTCATCCAACTTAAATCAAGTCTAATATCTCACTTTGACCCAGAAAAGTCGTTGTGCTGTAACCTCATGGTTACGTACTGTTCATTTCGTGCCGCATGTGCTATCAAGTTTTTTTTTCCAATGTCCAAGTTTTTGATCACGGTCTGAACTAACCTGAAATGACACGTACGAATCAATAGCCCGCCTCTCATACATCACAACATCTACATTAAAATGCCAGGGACATGCACTTGGATGGGTTCATGTACAAGGTTATCTTCTTGACTATAGAGTAAAATTTAGAGCTCGTCCTATCATCCGTAAAGGGTATATGCATGTGTTACTCTTCATGGCGAGGGTAGAAAAGTTACCTGCGGCATTTCGTAATTAAAAAAACATTTTTGCTTAAAAGTAAAAATAGCATAGGCGTTATTGCATGGCAAACCAAATGGATTGTCCAGGCGCCGGTTGTCTGCTTAGGCATCGCATGCCCAGTCTGCTCATTGTGCCCTGGTTACGTATAGTCAAATAGTCATATTAAAGTCAGTATCCAGGGCACGTATTGAGGCATGCCCCGCATCCTAGTAATGAAGCACACCAAATTATGGTATGGCTTTGTAAAATGCGACTTTAAAGCCGTTTAATGCACGCCGTTAAGCAGTTGGAGCACATTCATTTATTCAGGAGTCATACACACGGCACAGTAATCCGATTTATGCCTTACGCCCAGAATGGGTAAAGTAAATATCTTGAAAGAGATTCGGTTTAGCAGTTCCAATGAACGAAATAGATGCAAAGGAAAGATGTTTACGAAGAGAACTTTTACCATTGTATCATTCTTAAATTATGCATAATGACAGTCTTATCAGTAGAGACGAAGAATAGAAAGGCGAAATCCAGATCTTACAGAATTTGATAATTGAAAGCTTATTTCACAATAGAGATCAACGTAGAACATTTTGAAAACGAGCTTTACTTTTATATTTTCAGTTGGGGCTACAATGTTGCTGGTCATCCTTGGACAGTGATCTTCTCGAGCTTGCTCTTTTCAGCCGCCTGTGGTGTGGGACTCATTTCATTCACACCGGAAAATCGACCAGAAAAACTGTGGATACCATGGAATTCCGATTTTGTACGGGATACGGACTGGTTGAAGGACAATTTCCCCTCACCGTTCCGGTTTCATTTCGCAATGATCACAGCAGAGGATGTATTGCAGCCGGAGATCATTCAACTGGTAAGTTTATTTACCTATTAATTTTATTTAACTACTTATTATCTTGTTATTCATTTGTTTTTTATTATTCATTATTTTATCATTGATTTCCTTTGATTATTATTTTTATTTCTTTATTATTTCCCGCCTCGTTTCTGTGATGTTTTGCATGTAGTGTACCTAATAACTTGTGTATGTGTGTGTGATGTGTCGCAGGTGAATAAGATACACGAGGATGTCCAGGCGATCTCATACAAAGGAATTAAGTGGAATGACTTGTGCTTCAGGTTGGTGTCCGTATATATTTTAATGTTCATCTGCGGCCGAGTTCATGGGATCAGATACAATGGTTATGTGCTTCTGAAATGCAGAGTACCTGTTACAAAGTTCCAGCGCCGAAGGAAGAGAAGACAAGTTGCTGGGAATGGAAGCAGCTTTGACGATTTCGATAAGCACTTTGACGATCTTGACGATTCTGTGGAATCTGGAACGAGTTCGAAGCCGCATGATCCCAGTATAGATTTTTCTGATGGTGTGTATTGTACTATTCTGGAAAACCTGGAGGAGGAATGCTGGGAAAGTAATATTGCAGAACTTTGGAGTTACAATGAAAAAGTGATAAAGAATCTTAATCGTAATGATATTATAAATACGATCAACTCTGATACCATAAGGTAAATCCGGTTTCTTCTTCCTTCAGATTTTATATAAAAATCCTGTTGATTTTGACATTTTTGATAATTTTTTTCAGTCCGATATTTGGCCGTCCCGTAAATTACACAACTCAGTTGGGAGGGATTGAGCGGAACAGTACTGGGCAGATCGTGAAGGCTCAGGCAGTATTGTTGAGGTGGTTCGCTAAAATAAACCGCACTGCCTTTTCCGTCGAAGGAGCTTCAACGAACGATTTAGGAACGGGTCAGCATGTTGACCTGAACAACTTGAACTGGGAGAAGAAACTTGCTGAATATTTATTAAAAACTTCAGAGTCTTTGCCAGAAGGAATCTCAATGTACATAAATTTAGCTCGAAGGTATGTCACCCTAACCGAAAGCACTGTTGTAATATTTCTGTGATGCGTTCTAATTTTTTATGCTTGTTTTCATTGCAGTTTCGGCGATATCAGCAATGCCACTATAATGAACGATGCTGGGATGTTAGCGGTGGGATTCTCCATTGTATTTATTTACGTCGTGTTTATGTTAGGAAAATTTAACGTGGTCGAACAACGGGTGAGTTTTCATTCATCACTATCGTTGGAAAGCGTAATAAAGGCTTTACTAAATTCTGTGCATTTGTTCCAGCCATGGCTGTCACTTGCTGGACTAAGTTGTGTGGGGCTGGCGATACTTGTGTCTTACGGGGTCTGCTCAGCATTCCAGACTATTTACGGGCCAGTGCACAATATCCTGCCGTTTTTACTCCTTGGAATCGGCATAGATGACATGTTTGTCATCACTCAGTGCTGGAACAATTTGAGCCCATCTGAGAGTAAACGCTCGTTAAAGGAGAGAATGGGACTGACTTTACAGCACGCTGGAGTCTCAATCACAGTAACATCTGTAACTGACTTTGTCGCATTTGCCATCGGGGCTACAACAGTGAGTTCAGCAGTAGTTGGTGAGCTTCAACCAGTGGTGTAATTTAACCCGTGTCTAATTTGGGATTTCAGGTGTTACCTGCTTTGCAGTCCTTTTGTATTTATGCCGCTCTCGGTATAGTGGCAACGTATATTTTTCAGGTAAGGATTATCAGAATCTGCTGTCGTGGCCGGGTTGAAGTGTATCTATAATTAAAGTAGTAATCATTAATTAATAATTATGTTAATAAATACGTTTGCCCCTATTACAGGCTTCCTTTTTCGTTGCCTGGTTTACGCTGGATCAGAAGAGGGTTGAAAGTAATCGCAATGCCTTTCTCCCTTGTATCCGTCACGTAGACTACAAGTCTAATGATTGTAGCAAAATTAATATTGCTCAATTCGTATTCGAGAAGGTCTACTCTAAGTATCTGTTGCTGCCGCCAGTGAAAGTACGGATGACGCTAATTTGCAATTAATAATAAAGAATTTTGTTAATAATATAAATAATTTTTAGCTCATTATACGAACCAAATATTGATTTTATTTTCAAAATCCACTGATATGAAATCTTTTATGTATTTTATCACAGGCTTCTGTGATTCTCCTAACACTCGGATTGTTGGGAGTTAATATTTATGGGAATATTGAGCTGCGCCAAGAGTTTAATTATATCTGGTTTCTCCCGCAGGTACTCTTAATTTTTTTCCATGTATATAACATGTTACATACATTATGAATATGAAAAGAAAAAAAACTCGTATGCGTAGAGTATTGAAATGTTATATTAAGCTCTACGGTTTACGAAAAATTTTGGTTTGTTTCGCAGGACAGCTATCTATTCCAATACCACATGGCCAGTCACAGATATTATCCAGGGAAAGGAGAAGAAGGCTTCGTTGCCATGTATAATTATTCATTTCCTGAAAATTTAGCTCCTTTGGAATCTTTAGTTGAGACTCTGGAAAAATCCAAGGCCGTTTACTCAGTGACCTCATGGTACAAAGACTTCAAAGAATACTCAAATATTCATTTTGACGCGGGTGAGTTCAATCTGTTCAAATTATTATCATTGCTGTGACTTGGAGGTGTATGGAATTGGTCCATGTTAATGTAAATTACTATTTTACTGTAAAGGTATACCGTCTTCAAACCTCTCTCATGAAGATTTTCAAAAGTACTTGGGGAAATTTTTGTTTAGCCCCTCCGGTTCGAGATACAGGTACTAAAATGCTGGATAATTATATTAATTAATTAATTTGAAAGTTTTGTTACTTGATTTTAATTATGAAAGAAAACTTAATCTGACACAATGGCATCTGTGAACACAGATCTCAGTTCAAGGTTGATGGGAATTTGACCTGCGGACAAACTGCACCGGAAGTCTTGGTGAGCATCTTACACGGACAAATTTTCAAAGGACAGTCAAGGGTCGAAGCTGTCAAAAGTACCTTTAATTTTGAATTTTTCAAAGCCTAACGCTCTTTTTTTATTTGTATTTTTGAAGCTCAGTAGGATTCAGTTCCAATTCATGTCTTTTTCCGGACCGGAAGAACATATACCTGGGATGAGAGAAGTGAAGAAAATTTTGAAACAAACCAAATTCTTAGAGACAGAGACGAGCAAGAGTTTTGTCTGGTCTTTTGCTTTCGCGAGTTGGGAAACTGATGAAGTATGCATTTTTTACCTTGTATGAAGCTTGTAAAGCAGTAAACTTGTAAAAACAAAGAAGGCAATTGACGTTAGAAAACTTTTTCAGATCATCACCACCGAGCTTTACCGGAATATGGCTGCAGCCATGGTCTGCGTACTGTTGACCACCGTTTTGCTCATAGCAAATTTGAAGACTTGTCTCATGGTCCTCACATGTGTTACACTCACTCTCGTCGACGTTGGTGGAGTGATGTACTTTTGGGGCTTAACCATTGACACCGTTTCCTGCATTGACTTGGTCCTGGCCATTGGACTCTGTGTCGACTATGCTGCTCATATTGGTGAGAGAGCGTTGCCTACTATGAAGGCAACCTTCATGTATATATTACAGTCTCAAGTATAATTTTAGTTTTCTACAGTGTTCATAATTTTTCTGATTTTAATATTTCAGGACATGCCTTCATGACTGTTATGGGTACGAGGGACGAGCGTGCGAGCAAGGCTCTGACATTGATTGGACCAGCAGTTCTCAACGGGGGTTTCAGTACTTTCCTTGCCTTCGTTCTGTTGGCAAACTCCAGATCGCATGTCTTCATGACCTTCTTCAAGGTTCGTAAAGGAAATCTCAATGTTGAATCAATATTTTCATGCACATGATTATTATTCTTGGAAATATTTTTCAGGTATTTTTCTTGGTCGTGGTGTTCGGCCTGTACCACGGTTTGGTATTCTTACCCGTAATCTTGTCCCTGATCGGTAAGTCGCATTATCACAAAATTCCTTGCTAACATGGTTATTTCAACCGATTAATCATGGATTTACATATATTCACTGTAATATTTTACAGGGCCTGAACCCTATCCAACGTGCTTCATGAAGGCACATAAGTCGGAAGTTGCAGTGGAGTTGAACCCGACAGAGAATACCATCGATGTTTCCATGAAGAACGGGGCAGGCACGAGCAATGGCAATGGGCTTCATCATGTAAGTAGTGTCTACGAATATTTTTTAAGCGCCCCATATTAATACTCACATTTTTGACTAATGCGCTTGCTGATTTTTTAACTGTCTCCAAGGAGGCTAATTTTAATGAAGAGTATTCAGTACATATTTAGGTGTTATAATAGAATGGTCTCACCCGGACGATATAGTAATAATCTCACTGTAGTGTCACGTGAAACTGGAATGTTGAAAACTTCTGTAACTGGCTCCATGATTTTTTTCTGTGCATATTTCAGCAGCTGGAGTACGAATCATAACCTGAAGGATCCACTGGTATGACGCTGAATGAGTACTATTGGTAGCTGCAAGCCAGTTCTGACAAGACGAGGGGCTCGTATGAATCCTTCCGCAAACAGACCGGCGGATAATCGTTTCACAGCTTAGTATGAAATATTTAAATGTTGCTTCTGTTGTAGTTGCCCGAGCGCATCCAACGATATATCATGTAAAATAGTGCTAAGAAACTGATATAATTTGCGCTTAAAGTATTGCACATGTAAGTTTGAACATTTTGTATAACATGTACCCTTTGTATTGTCGCGTGTCACTTCATATATATCCCCTTTACAGTAATCTCTCAGCTGAATTTCTTTATTACACATAAATATTATAGTCATCCATCCCTGGATGTGAAATAGTATGACATTTGCTCTCAGGCTCCGGAAGAATCTTTAGTATGAGTATCTCTGGTCCACAGGAATTTTAAGTTTAAGAATCCAGACGTTTTTCGTGAGGTCCCTTTTCCTGTGGTGAGCCTATAATGTTGTAACAGAGTGCATGAGTCTATGATGCATGAGTGGTCTATGATAAGTGAACCGGCGGTTCGCTTAAGTTGACGCCGAAGGTTCACGGAAACCATGGCGGAAACAAGACCGTGATACGGCCGTCGGTTCAGTTGTCACTCAAACAGGGTGCTGTTTGAGCGGTCAGTCGGATCCCCCGTACCGAACCCACACTGTTTGTACGTATTAAAAATTGCCCTTACCTACCTTTACTGATCTCAGCTTCAACGAACGAAAGTAGAGGAAAAAATCAGTAATAGATTTAAAATTTAGATTTTTTCGAGCAGTATTTACGTTTGAGATTTAGATTTTCCTGATTTTATAGCTATTCACAAAGCGCAAGATGATTGTCGTTCTTGAAGCCACCTGCACAATGCTTAGGTGAAGGTTGAACAAACTGTTGAAAAATTGTGCCGTAGTAGTGGTGACGAGACAGACCTACCCTTTGTCGTTTTGTGATTTCCCAAGTCTTTTGATGTCTCACTTATAGGTGTTCTGCTATAGGTCTGAACCTCACAACAATTTTCCATAACTTTAGACTGTAATAAATATGCCGGAGGGGAATTTTCTTGGGATATCCTCATGTTATGCAGTCTACATTGACTTGTGAGCGTTACACATATTTTATCTATTGTTGACGTTCTACCCCAAAGGCAGGCAAGTCAAACGGCAATGTCCGCCAGAGTGTCCTTCCTATATACGCGGCAGTTCTGTATGTGACGACCAGTGTCAATGCATGATACTTAAAACGTGATAAACTTTTGTGCTTTTTTATTGTATAATGTTTTGTTAGTTGGGCGGTGTGATATCCGCAGACAGTCTAGTTTTACGAATTAGTACCTGCTCATTGCAGAGGTGCTGCGCGTCTCCGCCTTTTACCGGTGGTTGCTGTTCCAAATAAATATTTTTATATGAAACACATTTTCCATTCTATTGGGCGCTGGACTAATTTTCTCGCGAAAAAAGGCTGTTCATATGAACGCAGTGGGTGGTCACGTGTTTTTTACCACCTCTGTCACTAAATTTACTACGCGTTGAAGTTTTCTAAACAAGTCCGCTTTTCTTTAGCATTCGGCATGACAGTCCGATCTAACCAACTAAGTTCCTTCTTTCTATTACGCAATACCAACCAAAATGCTCATCCTCGATACTGCAACAAATTAATATTTCTGATTATGCAAACAAACACAAATGGGAAATGACTCATGTCAGTGCCGAGTAAATACAAAATCCTATATGGCAGTTCTTTTACCCTTTTATTCAACGCCCTTAAAGTTACACTTTTTTGTAGTCCATATTCAACCAGTAAATTTCACTTTCTCAACCTGCTATATAGGATTAGTAAACACTATTGCCACAACCGCCGTACAAAACTCTATTTATGACACAAAAGTATCAGTCATTTGAGAAAACTACTACCGTGGATCGAACTTACAATACGCACGTGCGCATTACGCAGGAACAGCTGTGTATAATTAGTGGTTTCTCTCGCTGATCATCGCTAAAAAATCCAAACATTTCCACAGGCGCGCACAACAACATCCATTCATATATCCAAATATTTCCAACAGTGGAGTTGATATTGTAAAACCACTCTTTCAAAATTATTTACTTAGAACGCAGACACACACACATACACACACGACACATTTCTATATATACGAGATATGATATTTCTACTACAATTATATATTGCATTGAAAACTCCTGTAAACAGCACATATAGAATAGACCACTGGTGTGGAGGAGTTACTTTTTTACTCATATAACATTTCCGATTCAATATTCATCAAGTATTAAGAGGTCACACATTTCCAACTTGCTACACATATAGTTGTCCTGCACAGACTTTACACGCAAAATATTGGTTAACGAATCTGTCTCTCACAAGACTTCACATTATATGGGATCATTCATTTATTCTTGAAGACGATGTGCCCCCCTTCAGAGCATCTCAGTTCATGTTTTGATTGGTGGTGAAATAGTACAGGACGTCGTAGGACTTGAGTTTCCCACGGCGGAGGACCCATCGTCGTCATCGTGCAAAGTCAGTACCCGTGTTTATTGGCTGAAAGAAATAAGGAGGACAACATGTTAGTTATGGTATGGTGTGAACAGTTTTCCCATCAAAAAAATCTTTTTCACACATTTTTTAGCGTTGTCCCATTCTACAGCACATAACGCTCGCCACCACCCTAATTGAAAACAAATAACTATTCCATCTCATCTAAACTACCAAGGCCATAAAAATCACTTGATAATACCCAGGCAAATGTGCTGGAAAATTATGCTGGATAAACTCCAACAGTATACAAATTCCCACTCATCCATCTGTAGCATCAGCGTCCGACACTGCTTATGACTTCAGCCCCGCTCGCTCATTAATGCCTATCTCGTCAGGCAAAAAGCAATTTAACAACAGGGCTTCATGCAAAACCAAACAGCTATATGCGAACGAACATACTTCCGCGTTTCTTCCCAATGGCGCGTATTCATAAACTCGTGTTTTTATGCCACCAACGATACAGAAAATTCGTCATTTCCAAAGTACACATTAAAAAAGTGACCACAAGTTCGCATGCATGCAGCACTGGAAACTATATAATACAGTCAACCTCCTACCACTTGAAAATAACATTGGATGCATCTACTGACTTTGCAAAAACAGCAGCAGCACTACCACAACAGCCTCAACCTCACTCCATCAGTCACTGATTGCATTTCAAACACGGACAGGAGGCTCTCTTTACCACAGTAACAGGTCTAATAATACAATACTGTGTACATGCTCAAGTGTATGGTTCTGCCCACAGAACCTCTTCTACACACAAACACACACTAATACGCTTCCCTAGCAACAGTATCATCAAGCCTAACTCCAACCACCATCATGTCACACACTTCACAAACTAGTTTGAACGACTATGTTCAAATTTGCCCTCAAACTACCCTCCCCCCCCTTGCCCGAGCTTTAATATTGTACAGACAACAGCAGTTGTTTTTGACCTCTTATTCACAGTACAAACGAATCACATGTGACCTCTGGCTCGAGCTGTCAATCTTTGAACCAAAGAGTTGTGTGACTTTGTTTGATGATTTGCTATTATAACGATATATAAAAGTCCTCTCCCCATACGGACCCTAATAGCCTCATCATCACGGAGGCGAACAACCTGAAATTCAGAACGGAGGAGATATGAAAACTCACGACGCTCATTGTTCGCTCATCACTCGTACCCCCAAACAGACATTAAATAAATTCAGCCATTGCACACAGCAATGTTCATAATAACGTACCTATCCCTAAAGCAGCTATGAGAAAAAATATAAGTAACTTATAGTACACACATGATGATGATGAGAGTACGAGTTGAGCCCTTTGCCCACAGGTTAAAAACTTTACCCCTCATACGATACGAAAACGAAAATTCAATGACAGTCGTATGGTCTCTAATTACAGGTATAGTAAGTGCAGTATTCTATTCTTCATCCGTGTGACTTGAGCAAAAATTTTATTCCACACGTTGTGAGGCTAACACACTATACCCTAATACACTTTGCATCAACTCATTTCACAGCTGTGTGAGACCTTCAAACTGTCCTTGTCTAAGAAACGCTGTGGGATCCACAAGTTGGTGCGCTCCTAATATTTCAGCACACACACTATAAGCCTCTGAACAAAGGAAGCGAGGACCATGATGCCAATGCACAGTAGTGTATCCATATATACCTAATCTAAAGAGATATCCCAGCAATCCCATATATTTATTCTGAATACTAAACTAATGATTTACCATCAGAATTTTACAGGCGGCAGACGACCGCTTCAAGGACAACACAGAGGCAGGCAAGGGTCTCGAGTCCCTCATCAGTGGCCCTCAACTCTTTGAAAGAAGATGCTCTCGCATTGTGCTCAGCATGCCTATTTACTGCAGGTGCCCAGACGTTCCTCAAGTCTCTCCTCGCTGTTTGTTGAGGATGTCAACAAAGCAGTTGTTTACATTGGATGGAGCCCAGCGCGCACACTTTGCCTTTCGGGTCACGGTCAACGAACAAATCTATAGTACTGTAACCCTTTTCACCTGCCGGATCCAACACCCCTATTTTGTCACAATAAGGGTAAATTGCCAGGGGGAATAACTTTAGTGATGGAGCAAAGACTGGCAAAAATGCCATAAAACTCAAAGTCTCAGCTCATTAGTCCATGGACCAATGCCTGACTAGCAACAGCACCTGATGCAGAATAAGAGAATGCAGATGCAGAGCCTCAAAGTTACATAATAACTTGTTGATAACACTTGAGCTACTGCTACCTCATGCAAATGCGTAGAACACACAAATGTATATAGATAGTTGATGATGATGATGGTGCAGATACAACAGCTATGCAGCCAAGGCAACTGTACGAGCAATAACATTGTCAAAACGAGCAGCTAGAAAACTCTGTTAAACAACATGAGAAAAATCTCGTGTGCAGATTACGCCAGGCAACCCAGCACCCAGCACCCGTCACGTAACCCCTCAACTGAAAAAAACAGCATAGCAACAACACCGTATCAACTTTACTATCAGCTCAGATGCCGACGCCGACCCATGTGTTCACATGTTTCCATGTTTATACACACAAACACACACACACACACACATACACACACGCAAGCAGGAGTATTCAAGTATTACAGGCCAGTGCTTGAAACGTTCAACAACAGCTACAACCACAATAATAGTCAACGGAAAATGACAAAAGCGCCAGCATTTTCCACCCCGTAAATACACCCTGCCCCATTTTGATTGTATTTTCTCAAACCTCTCTAAGACTCCGGTTTCGGTTGTTGTCCCCCAGTACTGTGAGGAGGAGTACCTTTTTTGTCCTTGTTCTTCTCCGTGTTGATCATCTTCTCGAGTAATTTTCTGGTGTGACCGCTGGGATCGAAGTGATTGGTATGTTCCGCAGCTTCCTTCTTCGACCTTTGCTTCCCACTATGACCAGCATGGATGTACTTCTCACAGTCAAAGTTGTAGTGCTCATAATCGTCCAAATGACTCTCAGACATCTTGAGGATTTCTTATTTTTTTCAGACTCTCGAACAAATGACTGGAAGGTAAAATTGGAAACCATTAGCATGACATGAATAGTAATCGTCATCCCAGGACACCAGAACTCAGACCATATACCATAGCCATTTCGATTACTATTCTTATTTTTTTCAGACTCTCGAACAAATGACTGGAAGGTAAAATTGGAAACCATTAGCATGACATGAATAGTAATCGTCATCCCAGGACACCAGAACTCAGACCATATACCGTAGTCATTTCGATTACTAAAAAAACACTGTGAAAACTAAGGGAAACGTCTAATAATTTACTTCCACCTCTCCGTCCCTTCCATCTGTTATCCGTCGACAGCGTAGAAAATCCCCTCAACTTACCTAATTGAGCTTATTTCAGTGAATACTGACGAGTTGAACACGCACGATGATTCTCTCAGTACGAGTGAATAACTGTCAAGGAAAACCTTCCCAAATTTTTGAACAGATATCAAAGTGTATATATATATACCGTTGTTGACTCACGCAGGCAGAGCGTTTGACTTCCTCAACCTTCGACTTACACGAACAAACTCCGACTGAAACAGATCTCGTCCTCTTGCCTCACGGAATCCTCTCGCGGAGGCATTATAGAAGATTCTCGTTCGTTCTCTCTCCCCCCTTTGACGAAGCACACTTTTTGGTAGTATCTCTCATCCACATTTATGAGGTTATAGTTATAACAGTTGGGGGCTGACACATGCCTGGGGATTTGTACTTATATGAAGAAAAAATTACTGACAATCCCAGAAGTCGCACTTCTGTACGATGGTTAGTATATATTCGTGCGTGGTGTGTGCATGATGATGATGCTGATGTGATGCATATAATAGTTTACCATGAAACTACTTTGCATAAACATATAAACAAAGAAAGCAGTAGTAGTAAAAGGCTCTTGAAATAAATTGCGTCGTCGCCATTGTCGCTGACATGAGGCAAACGTTCGTAGTCGTCGGTCACGTTTCAATTGCTTTAACAAAATGCGTCGTCATTTATGCCTCCCTTTATCTCCCTCCGCGACTACCTAATTTGTGTACCACTTGGTTATTTTTGTGGATTTCTTGACGTTGCTCACCATGGAAGAAATCAGCCTGGAATTTCTCCAGTTCTGTGGCCAACGTTACAATTTTCTCGCTCTCGGCTATCGGTTGATGCTATGTAGACGCAAAAGACGAAGAGGTAAAGGCGTGGAAGATTTTTCCCACGCCGGTGGGAAAAAACAGTACCAAAGTCTGGCGATGATGATGATGGTGGTGGTTTAATTAATGCGTGCTGGAAGGTGCGGGCCGGATGCAAAGATGCGTTTAAGTGCAACGTACGGTCAGCCGTGCGACAGTTCCCTCCCGTAACCTCGTATGCCATTTAGCTATCCGTATGCGTGTAGATTGCTAGCCTGGAATTACAGGAGAAATTCAAAATCAAAATTCGGCAAATGAGCCGTAGAAATACAGATTTGAAACCAATATGTTATTAGTGGAGGCTACGGAAGATGTGGTAGTTAGGTTGGAGATGTTGGCATCTTATCTGCTTGAATTTTATGCTGATTTTGTGCCTGATACAGAAACTGAATGACGAAAATCTTGGTGGTACGCAACAAGAGAATAGGTATAATCTGCAAGGAAATCATGTAGTGTACTGCTGATATAGTGAGTGATTAATTCAGAAAGAAAGATTAAGGTGCTTGCTAAGATGATGAGGTTTTGGTGAAGTGACGTTCTGTAGGAAAGGCAGGAGCAACGTGTGACCTTTCAACTGGTCCCTCTTATTATTGTGCTTACGTTTTGATCTCGTCATGGCTTGCACATCCATGGGTAGTTAACTTTACTAAATAAATAAATTTCGACAGGGTATCTAAGATGTCTTATTATTTCGATCGAATCTAACACAAATGTGGCTAATTTTTGACGTTGTAAAATTTAAATAAACAGGTCAAAATCCGGGGAAGTACAAGGAAAATTTACAGAAGTTCACAGTGGAGTAACTGAGCTCCAAAAATTACGCCTACTTACGCCTCCATGGGAGACACCCGTGTGTGGTATTTCTCGTTTTCTAAACTACATACTCAGGTATTACCATGTAGAGCTTATATTCAAAATTTTGTGCTAAAATGACGCGAGAAAATTCATAATGTCAGCAACGTGCATGTTGCACCCCACTTGTTGCTCAGCAAAATCTAAAATCTTTCATCCGTGGCTGGACATCCTTTGTGTATCCTGCTAGTTCAAGCTAGCGCTGTTGCTGTCAGATTTGGACTGGGCTTCGTCACAGAAATCTAGACTTTGATATTTCTGTGGTTGTTGACCCCCGAGGTAGTCATCCGAGACTGGCCCAGGTCGATGGACTTTCTTCGTGGCTGCGCTGGGCATAATGCGCATACTTCCTGAAAACACTGAAGTCCGGATCGGAAACGGAACACGTATTCGTCGGGTTGTGCGGGAGCGGCAAAGTCTCTCGCACACGCTATGCCCTCTGGCCAAATTTTGCAAAATGTACTATTTGACATTAAGTGATGCGTCTGAATTCCCGAAAGAAATCCATACTGGTGCTATGAGTACACCCACAACGTCTGAACAAAGCACTATAGTTTTGTCTGCATTGTTCACACAACTTACAAAAACTGACGATAGTTGACGAGTTGCGTCACGACGGCAACGTTCTGGCATGTTGTGAAAAAAACAAGGATATTGATTGGATATAGTAGGAGTGAAGCTGAAGCTGGGAAAATTCAACAAATGCCGTCTAATGTCAGCATAAGCCAAGTGACCTCGTGTTACAGCTGTAGTATAAAAATAACATGATGCCAATTGCAAGTCAGAAAACGATATGGACAAAACACTCATATTTTCCGCATTTCCACCTCTCTCTACAAGCCAAACAAAGACAATATGTTCTTCATCAGGAAGCACAAGCTGATGGAGCAATCACCTCCATTGCAATCACGTGGTTTCACTGACGTCACGCATTGTAAACTTTAGC
>WJFA01001413.1:0-21646 GCA_009870155.1 Pseudobourletiella spinata | reverse complement strand
CCACTGCACGAGCGACTCCTGAGTACGCATGTGCGACTCCGGGAAAAACAGGGCGGGGGGAGGTCCCTTCGGTGTTTTCAGTTTCCGGATCCGGATGTGCTCAAGTTCATCCGGCACCCGGCACACGAAGAAGTATAAACTTGTGAGGTTTATTGGGGCAAGCAAATATGAATTAATTAGCCATTTTTTGTACGTCACCAATACAGCAGCCTTCGGGAAGGAAGTGCGCAGAGTCAGAAATACAAGCAAGTTAGGAGCAGTAGTAATATATCATCGTATGTTATAAAGGAGGCTCCACCGTCATTTCGGGATCGGCAGTGTATGAATGCATAGTGTGCCTAACGGCTCTCTGTTGTACGTCTTAATTTGAAAACGGCGCGTCGCTATGTTATCCCGTGGAACTCCCTTGTGAATCTGCTGTTGGGAAAAAAGTGGGCTCAAGAGTCATCATCATCATCATCATTATTACTATTATAAAACGGGGAGATAACTGCTCCGTGGACCTCCTCAATGACGTCATTTCAACTGCAGATCCTGAATATGCACATTTTGTTCAGTAAAATTAGCACAAACTACGAATTCTCCTCTCCCTAAAATGCATATTCCCGCACAGAAAAACTTGTCCACCGAATCCACTCACTCACTCACTCGCAGCACGTCAGGCACGATTCCAGCTAATTGAAAGGAGGCACATCACAGTAATGGCAGATGAGTCTCTCGACTCGACACTCCAACCATTTGCAATGAACGAATTATGTTGGAAAGAATCCCGTCGACTCTGAATCCTCATAAAATGTAAATTAAGATACTTGTCATGGAAATTTAAGGCGGGATATTTAAGATGATTTGTTCACCTCTCTCTCAGCTCCCTCACACCGAGTTTAGTGTATAGTGAGAGGGAAAACATGAAATGGGATGGAAAGAATCGTTAGATAAAGAAAAAGTCTAAAATCCCCTCCACTCTAGCCAAGGCTCAAGTTGTGCACTACTCTATATAGCTGGGCTAATGACTACTAAACAACCAGGACTTGGTCGATCTGTTTAATAATAGACACATCAGCCCGCTACTTCCTATTATTCATGCAGTGGAATGTGTTCCGCCCACCAAAAAAGAAAGAAAGAAAGAAGGAAGGAAAGAAAGAAAAAAAAAACTTTGACGACTTCAAAGCCTGTGCTATTCAACTCGAGCGAGAGTTGGACGGGGTAAAGATATTCTTGAACATTTGGTAACATAATGAAAATGGATTGACTTTGCTCTCTGGCCCTTTTCCCCACTACTACTAGCATTGGAACGGCTGATGGTGGAACGTAAAAGAGAGACGAACGATTCTTCCCAACCTCCATGATGAGTAGTACGAGCACTCCTGTGGCCATGTACATTGCAGTGCTCGGGAATGATCTTCATGTAGTTCCGTCCTGGGGTGGGGGTGGGGGACGGGGGTAAGGAGTCACTTTGGTTCACAGTCTCCACACGGCACTCTCGGTACAAGACTCCTCACGGCCTCACACAGAATTGCATATAAGAGTTCCACCAAAGATAATGTCCCGTCAGAATGAGAGATTTTAAATTTTATCCCTGGAAATTTTTATCTCTTCCAGCGAACTGCACGTTGGGTGTAGTGGCAGTAGTCGTCGTGTAGATATCCACGGGATGACAGGGGGCACCTACTACACACAAACATGCACACACGCACACACACACACACACACACACACACACACAAGCGCACAAACACACAAACTTCCACACATACACACTCAGAATCCCGATCCCAGTCAACGTAAACAATTGCATTAATTCCATGGATGGAACCGGGGGAAAGAGCCGACGGCTGATGGGCCCTATACTTGGAAAGAGTCTGAACCAAGGCACTCGTCCCGATCCCCGTCCCCGTCATCCCTGGCAGATGCAACTAACTACGGCTACATATGTATCCATTGGGACAAAGTTCAATCCCACCAGCTCGGACGGTAGGGTCCTCCCCCCCCGTGGTACTTTACTCGTGTGGAACCGGAACCAGATAACTTGACGTCCCCGACGGCTTATTCTAAATGCAAATCTCCTGGTCAACGATGGTGAATGGTTACGATTATCTTCGGCTCTGACTGAGTCTCGTCTCCGCCCACATGTAACCATGTACTTACACCCGCACTCCCACACTGCCCCCCTACTCCCATTTGCCGGTTATACAGCCCCCGGGTCTAATAGTTTATTTCCCTCAACATTCAAATCAACTTGTAGTAGTGCTCCACACACTGTACTCCCATGATTTCCCCAACTGGGCGTGCAACATTTATATTACGCTGGGAAATGGCTTATCGTCCTTATGGTGTCCACCACACGGTGAGCAACAGTCCCACACTACTGGCGCTTTGACACGGAATGAGCGGGGGCGGCATTGAGAAGAAGGCATTTAATATGTATAAATGTATCAGATCATTCCGGGATCAGCGGAACAATCTCGCAGTTGAAACCAGGACACCGTCATAAAACTATCAGCACGGGGGGAAAATATTCAGTTGAGAGCAATATCGCTATTGATCAGCCCGCCCGCGCCTTCCAATACGAACATCCTCGTTCAAGCTGTTTATTCCATTTGCCATGACAAGTTCCACTACTACTACAGTCTCCTTTGAAGACAAAATTACTCAATCTCTGGCTCACTGACTGACTGACTGACTGACTGTGAGAGTCTGGTTGGAGTAGTACTGTGTAAAATCCTAGAACTAAAAGTCAATATTTCCTCGAGAACTACGTTCATACAAGTGTGCCTTGACTACGATGAAGTCGGGCGGACGTCAGGGAGAGAGTTCGTCTTAAGCTCATGCCTCATGCATTCATGCTCCGGAGGAGGAGGAGGAGGAAAAAAGGACATGTTTAGAAAAATTGTATGAAAAAACTCTGGTTGTTGGGATGGCCGGGATCATGGAAATCTATACAGAACAGGATGTGCAAGTATAATGTTCCAAAGGCCAAAGACACACAGCTCTCCATCTTATCTCCAGTACTAGTGCTGACGAAGGGCTACTGAAAAAAGATTTGAATACATGAGCCAAAGTTTTTTTCTTTCTATTTTCCGGCATCGCCATCGTCATCCTCTTTGGACGACCAGGTGCACCCAGAGGCGAGTTTTTCTAGGAAAGTTGGATCGCTTCATGATTTCAGCACCGTGGGCCATGAGGAAAAGTATAAAACAGGGGCTCCATATGCAAGCCATTACATGGCCCTCCTGATGACAGGCTGTGCTGCCAAATTATTGGTGGACCCGAGTAGTAGTAGACGTGGAACAGTAACCTCCGGCTCTTCGCATTCATATGCTCATCCAGTCTATTAGTTTGAACCAGTCGGACGCTTCTCTCATTACACGACGGAGTAATGCTTCGTCCATCCTATGACAGCATGCCATGATGGCATTGCCATCTCTCTCGTATCCTCCATTATTCCCTTTGATGACGTCGTCATACGAAATCGGAGACTATTTTCTTCCAAAATTATACATGCATGCAAAGCATTACGAGTGACAGCTCCACCTTTAAATTGTTTCCAGCTCCATGCAGAGAGCATATTATAGCCTACCCCGACCTCTCATCATCACTTGGTCCATAAGGAAGTACATATAACTACTCGTCCAATGTGAAACGGACTGAGACGGGGGCAACTCTGCGCTCATCCAAATGGAGGTAATTACTCAAATCCAACGGCAGAGGAATATATAATAATAATTATTCCAAATAATGGAGGATATCTCTGTTTACAAGGAATTGAATCCTTTTGATTTAGGGAATTCAGCGGAAGGGAACACAATAGGCTATCTACTACGGTTTCCACGATGAGCACGGGGGAGGCAAGGCGACTACGGCACAGCAGTCGGGCTCAACATGAAAGCTTTATCAGGGACGACGTGGGCCGCACACTTGTGCTCAGAGACTGACACTGACGAGTCCTTTGTATCCCATTCGGGGCCGATATGAAGAACAAAAGGGACCATGCGACTATATCTTGACTTGAGACAGCCGAAGGCGCGGAGGGAGAAGAGCCGGGCGGGCCGGGAGAATGGGGCATATAAATTATCAGATAATTTATTTCCCATTCCACCAGCCTCTTCCTCCGTTGTTTGCTGTTGTTGTTGTTGTTGTTGTTGTTACAATTATTAAAGCCATATCTCAACCATGGGTTTCGCCTGCATAACTTGTTAATGGAACCATTGAGAAATACGATAATTGTTTTAATTTCCCCACTCCGTGTCCTCACTGCGGGAGTTGTAACAGGGCACTACTACTGACTCACACGCTGTGAGTCTGTGAGTGAGTTTAGAATTTCCCGGCATGATGATATGCACGCTTGAAGAATAGGCAGACAGAGAGCAAGGGATTAAAGAGGAGAGTGCAGTGAAGAGAGGAGCCTTTTCGCCCCCGTGAATCCATTTTGAGCCCATTACCTTCCACCTCCGCCCCCCCCCGGTTTCCAAAAGGAGGCTGTCCAGGGGTTTCTCCCAGTATACTATTACTAACGAGCTTCCTTTCGTGTCAGTTTGGGATGAAACCGAATACGGGCCCTTGACAATGGAATGGCTGGAGTGTGCTGCTGCTGTTGGGAGTTGGAACGAACCGGAACCGGAGGCAAAGTAAACATCCCAAAAAGTAAATTTAACAGGGAGGATGAGTGAGTGTGCAGAATTTTTTTTAAAATATTTTTTTTACTTTAAATGCTCGAGCTGTTTTAATTTTTCCCGGCGGAAACAACGCATTTGCTCCACCGATTTTCCCGGGTAAATATTCAATCTAACATCTGCCTCCAACCGATTGTCATGTATGAGATGAGTCCAAGTCAAATGCAGGCCTCATTTTAATTTTTCCCAACTCACCCGCTTGTTTCAAATGGTGCGTAAAGCAGAACTACATAACTTTCCAAAGAGAAAGTTCCCCGTTGTGTGAGTGTATGTGTGTGTGTGTGTGTGTGTGTGTGTGTGTGCCTGTGGTGTATGCATGATTACTTTCTCATCATGAACCGCATACGTAGCTCGAGGGCTCTGCTCAGGGATTGCACAGTGTATAGTGTATCTTATGCAAGCAAAGGATGGGAGGAGCCTCGAAAAACTCGAACATGTCGTGCCCTCTCACTTTTAGCAGCCAGTAACGTCATTTATGGGCAGGAGTGGGAATCCAAGGTAAAAACGCAAGTTAGTTTTCCCTTCCGCTCGCCACATGCGGTGGGCTCACTCACGCGCCCATTCAAATAATAATAACGGTGTGGGGGCAAAGCTGCATAATGCCCATGGAGTCCCGCCACATTTGGCTCTAGGTAGAGTCTCCAGCTAATTTGCACCCTTCCCTTTTGCCCAACATATAGGTTGCACATGTATATGCATATATAAAGTTTCCAAGGTGCGGACTGTCTCGTATCTTGGGGAAAGTTCCGCGTTGGTTCTTCCACACACAGACACACACGCACAAACACACCGGGTTACTTCCTGAAATTCGCTGACTTTCCCCGTCCAAGTCCTCTTACGATTTCCTGGAGAAAGCAACGTCGGCCTTTCTACATGAGATGCAGGCGAGAGTCGTCCTAGGTTGTTCTCTCCGAGTCGGAGAGTGATAACAGGTAGTGTGGGGAGAGCGTGTGAATTGAGGCAAGACCCAGCTGTCGGCTGGCGATATCAATCAATTTTACAGGGCATGGGAAGAGGAGCCGGAGGATCTCAGGATGGAATCAAGGAGCACATCCATCTTCTGTCTCCGGTCCTGTGAGTTTATTTGTGTTCTTGCATGTGTGTGTCTGTGTCTGTGTGTGTGTTTGTGTGTACGGGAGGGTTTGCTCTCTTGTAGGCATGATGTGTATGTGTGCAGGCGGGCGCTAATTTGTGCGCTTCCATGCACGGTGACGGTGAGAGGAGGGGAGAGAAGGAAACACTTCAATTTTCCCACATTTTGGATTGCGAAAGGCTGGAGGTAGCACTACGTTGGAACAAATTACGTCAACAATAAGAATATCAGGTGGTACGGGAGCTGGTGAGAGTGAAATCCGCTCAAACTTCCTGCCCAAATGTTGCGACATAATTTCTTTCCCTGGAATTCACCGGAGAGATGGAGATAGAAGAGGAGGACAGGAGGAGGGCATAGGATCGGGCTGGTAAACCACTCAGCTTGATCAGTTACGTGATCCAGTTTCACCTTCGTGCTGCAGCATCTCTACACACACACACACCAGCGGGAAAATAGTCTATGGAACTGGTAAAGGGCGGAGTGGCGGAAATGGAAAGCCTTTGGACTTGTAATATACACAGACAATCTATGAGTGTCCCCCAATTCCAGTATCCACCACTGCCACCACCACCACCACCATAATTAAGAAGGGAACTACGAGCTTTTTCCATCTCACAATACCCGCTAAACCCTGGCTTACATGGATGATGGAACAGAGCAGAGAATTGCGTGTATGAAATCCTCACAAAAAAACTGCATTATGAGCAAAGGCCCATGGAACTTCAAACAAGTGCTGTTCATCGCACATTCCCTGGATGGAACTTCCATTCAGTTCCAAAACAGACATCATTTACCACCGCTCGTTCCTTGCTGCCACTTCAAATTAGTATACGTGCTGACTCAGTCAGTGAGGCTCAATCCCGGCCATTACACCACCCTACCCACCTCGCCGGAACGATGGCTATTAAAGCTAAAGGATGAATCGGAAATAAGCAATGAGGACGGAGAGGATAAAGCTATAGTAGGGGATCCCCATTATAATCGCCATACCTCGTCAGCATTATTGACTTTCCCACTCCAAGTGTGTGTGTACTGCATCCCAGACATACGTTCGTAGTGGTAAAAGCCACTACGAACCCGGCAGACTCGTCGTCGTCGTCGTTGTCATTTAATGCCCTTGGTAAACAACACCTGAATGTTTGTTGGAGGTGTGCGGGTGCATGTGGTGGTGGTGGTGGTGGGCGCGGGCGGAATGCTCTCCTGGAAGGGATTACTACCGGAATTCCGTACGTACTTTTACGAACCACCACGACCACCGCATATGTCGGCCGCCATACTGTTTCGTAGCAGAAGAATATAAAAGTAAAAGCGGCGCCGGCCATTATCTTATCTAAGCTAATAAACTTGAGCTGAACGATGAGAGCGGATAGGCACCACACCATCAGGCTCACACAGCAGCAACTACAACAACACTAACACCAACAACAACAACAACAACAACATGACGAACTTGTAGGACACCGTCGTCGTTTTAAAGCAAGGGGAAGGGGGAGGCGGGGGATTAAATGTGCGGGGAACATTAGCTCCGGACCATAATGGTCGGTATCAATGAGTGAGCGGTTCAGGAAGAATGCCGCACGCCGTGTCGTGTCGTAGTTCGGGGTGGTGTGCGCTCAATGGTGCTCATGGTGGTATAAGTTCAACAGTGAGACTCAACTCCAGGCCAGCAGTAGCAGCAGCAGCAGCAGCAGCACGCCGGCTTTGTGACGACGACGAGCATGACAGACGCATGATCCAGACTAATGGGCTGTTAACAATATTACAGTGGGCTAAAATTACTCTGGAATCCTATTATGACTTCAAATGACGCTTAACACCATCTTTTATGCACTAATATAAAAAGTCCTTCAATGGCACATGTATAGCAGACTAAAGGGGGAAAAAACTGCGGACTTGCTCTCCTTCAAATCATTCTTTTAGTACGGAGCCGCAGTCTCTCTCCATTTCTTCATCTCTCCATCTCTCTATCTCTCTCTATCTCTCTCGACTCTTTGAACTAGAATTCTTCATCAAATCAGAATACCCTGAAGCAATGCAATGCTAACATTCCTCCTTTCATACTGATGCCATGATGCGACGATCTTGTAAAAATCAGCATGACGAGCTCGATCTGCTAGTTCCAAAGCGTTCGCGCAATTCCCATCAGGCAGAATTAAATAAACTTGAGGGCACACTAGTAGACTTATTTGTACATAAATGATTGACCAGAGCGTTTACTTACCGACAACAAACATCATCCCCGACCCCATCATCTTCCTTGATAAAAATATTTGTTTTCCCAAGCGCGAGATCCCCTCTTATGTGGAAATGGGGTGGTGCAGTCCAATGTAATTGGAACAAGTCCCCAAGTCCACCCCTTCGCTTTGCGCCTATGAAATTCTAACCCTTAAGGAAACGATTATTATTACTGACGATGGTCGACGGAATGCACAACTTATGGAGCAGAAGGAGGATCCTCACTTGACTCATCACATGCACGTTGTCGGCTAGGGAACTCGGTGGCTCAGTTTGCATGGCTGCCACCACCTCATATGGATGCGTCTGCGGAGAAGTGGAGACTTGAGGGGAGCAAATTTCTAATGGGATTCAAAAGGCATAGGAAAATATGTGTGCACTGTCAGTGAGAGATTACGAACACACTTTGTGTGTGTGTGTGTGTGTGGCTCCGCTTGTTTGCCAAATCAGCCGGTTGAACCGGGTTGAACAAGACGGTGATTACAGGGAAAAGTTCACTTCACTCACAACGAGGAACAAATGACACAGCTGGATGGAGGAGTAAATTGAAACTGTACAAGTTTTTGCATTTTCCTTCAGATTCTCCCCTCCGTTTCTCACTACTTGTGCGGGTTATAATTAGTTTGACTTGGAAATGTTCTCCGCGTCGACGACTTGACTAACAAGACGAGGGGAATTCACCGAATCTGCCTCGCCCCATTCCCCTTGTTTCCATCCCCATCACGTTCAGAAAACATGTCAGGGGTCAAATTCAGCGGCGGCGGCGGTGGCGGCGGCTCAAAGTGTATACGGCGGACAATAGCATGCGTGGGAATCCATGGAGGTTTCAAATTGGACCACCTCACAGTCAGCCTCTGGTATTCACACACACACACACACAACTGGGAGCACGTGTTTACGACGATGCCATCAAGTGTGTACTCAAGTATGTGATCCACGGAGTGGCATCCTTGTAACTTATTCACGCGCCAAGGAGTGAGAGTGAGGCGGCAGAAGTGTATAGTAGCAGCATCTCATGTCCCTCCGACTCTCCTTCCTAATTGACTATAATGTTTCAATTACCCTCTCTCTCAGTGAACTCAAAAGGGTCTGATTACATCTTCCATGCTGGCAATAAATCCCATCAAATAAATTATGCATATTTGCGCTTGCTCCCATTACCGACGACCAGAAGTAAGTAAGTGAGCCTATGAGACGACGACGACGACGACGACGGCAGCATCATCCAAAACCGCTTTCCCTCACGCCCTTTGTCTCAGCTGGAGGGCGAGAATGGCAACATTTATCCAGTTTATTTTCCTGTTGTTCATCCCAAACTGCGTGGGTGTGCGCAGCTGCGTCTATTTCAGTGTGTGTGTGCGTGGCTCTGTATGTGTGCGTGTGTGCGTACTTGAGTGTGCGTGTGTGCGTATTTGAGTGTGCGTGGCTCCATATGTGTGCGCGTGTGCGTATTTGAGTGTGCGTGGCTCTATATGTGTGCGAATTTGAGTGTGCGTGGATGTGCGTGCTTGCGTATTTGAGTGAGGTTGTATGCGGGGTTGTTTGAGTGCTCGTGACTGTGCATGTGCTAACATGTGTGCGTATTTGTGCACATGTCTATTTGTGTGGGCATATTACGCCTGTGTGCGCGTCGTTGTATGTGTTTACGTGGGTTGGTGACAGAGTGGAGGGTTCTGTGAGCCAAGTGGTGGCACAGTAAGAGTGAAATGGATACGCGGGACACATTGAGGGAGTGCAGTGCAGCAGGGCCAGCGACGAGAGCATTCTGTAATGTCAATAAAGGGAGTAAGAGCCAATATCCTGAGCGAGGTTAATGCATTTCCGCCCGCATCCACAGCATACATAGGACCATCTTTGCACCAACTCATCTCCCATTTGATCATGGTGCACTTATACAGTAGTCATACTTCCCGCCCCATCACGTGCTCCACGTTTCCAACTGATTCTGCAAGAGCCACGGCTTTTTTCCCCATCGGATTTTTGCGTGCAGGGAAGCGGGGTTTGGAGGAATGTGGGATGAAATGCAAATTAGCCGATTTTCCCGGGGAAATCCTTACGGGATTGTTAACATGATGGCATGGGCCGACGGGGCGGAAATGGGCTGCTGCCTGCATGGTAGGAGGATTCTCTCACAGCTCCCATTACTCCCACCCAGTCATGCACACATGTCAGGCACAGAGGGTGCTGCTTCTTCTCGGCGAGGCAACAGCAGGCGTGGCGGTATTTAGCGGGTGTTCTCCCTCCCACAAGCAGCCAGCTTTCCCCCTACCTTTCGCATCCGTTATAATTTTATAAGCTCCCTGGGAAATTTATGTCAACTGGCGGCATAAAAAGACAGGAATGCCGCTGATGGTAAAAACAGTTCACAAAGATATACAACGACACCCCACCGCTAAATCTTTGAGCCTATGCTTTCTTAACCCACTGCGGGTGCGGCGGGACTGGAGGGCAGGCAGGAGGAGTGCAGTCATTTCCCGTCTTCATAAATGACTGGGAAGTCCATAGGGAATCCCATATAATGTTCAACTTAATGGAACCCTTGGAAAAGCGGTGAAAATTGTGGCGTATTCGACTCATCGACCATGTCATGATGGGCAAATTTTGAGACATGGCATAGGGTAAGTTCGGACCGATGCTGCCGTGACACCACAGAGTTGCATGTCACAGGAATTGGGCAGCAGGCCTGCCTTGTAGTATGTTGCAACCGGAAATTGTTATTTAATTAGGGGGGCTCCCAAGCCGCTCCGGCGGTTAGTTGAAAAGGCCAGCAGCAGCGGAAAAATTCCAAAAGTTCCGCTGTATATATGATACTCGAATTATTAAAGTGATGGCTGGGCGCAGTGATGATTTGGTCGCAAAAAAAAATAATAATAAACGAATCCTCACTACCTCGCCCAAGTCAGAAGCTACCTACGCAATTACTACATCTCGCCGGAGTTTCCGTTTCATTTTCCCCCGGTAAAACCGACAGGGACACACCGTCACAACCTTGAGCAGGAAGGTGAGCGCGCGGGTGTTTTTTAAAGTGGAATGATTAAAATATCTACCAACACAGTCAAGTCAACAGAGTGACTGAGATCTGGAGGTCTCACATCCCTTCGAGATAAAATAAGATGTGCTTGCGCAGACAGCTCCTGTTATGTCACTCATAATTCAGCACGGCAGCGGCAACCCAGCAACTTTGGATTTCCCTCCTTTGCCGCTCTGCCGTCTTGCCAACCTTGAAAACCTTACGGAGATTTGAGCACATATGTAAACTAGAATGTAACCGATATAACAGTGCCGAAAACTCGGACTGGAAAATGTAAAAACATACGATACTAGCGAATTTTTCTTTTATATTTTTCATTTTAAAGGGGATTTATTTTTATTTTTCAATTTCAAGGTGTTTTATTTTCATTTTTCATTTTCAAGGTGTTTCATTTTTATTTTTCATTTTAAAAGTGTTTCATTTGCATTTTTCATGGAATATATCCTCCGGTTCAAGGGCCCACTCCCTACATGCGTCAGCACTTTTTTAAATTGTGAGCTTGTTTCCCTGGATTAGCCTGGACGTAGGTCTAGGCCAGCATTGCTGTAGCTTGTGCATAAAAACCAACAAGGACGCCATTAATTTTTAGTGTGCCCACACGGCTCACTCAGAGATGATCCATGGCAAAGAGCATCTTCAGAGCGGAGCAGGAAGAGGAGTACAGAAAAAGTTGGAGTATGAGAGAGAGAGAGAGAGTTTTACCACGAAATCTCCCTTATTCTCCTAAGGAGAGGCTCATCTGTACGTAGAAAGTACATTAAATGTATTTAATTCATCCAATTTGGCTCTCTCCAGTGACGTCATCTCGGGCTCATGCGGACTGACTGCGGTTCATTTCCATCAACTTTCCTCCGCATCCACCACGAGTACCGAGTACTCGACGAGTATTGAGACCATGTTCCAACGTTGTAGAGATGTGAGCATCTCTTTTGTTGTCCTCCTCCGCCTCAGGGCAAAACTCCAATAATGCTTCCAAGAAATCTAGTAGAGCAAATAGTTTGAATTCTCCCAAATAAGTTGAGTCAGTTAGTTTCCCTTGGATCTTACGTCCATTCTCCGTCATCCAGCTGTGCTCCGGGCCTTCATTATTCTGGGCCATTATTAATTCGAGAATGAAGGTGAAGCCCGTGCCCATCAGGTGCGGAAATACCACACTGTAATCTCTAGTTTCTACCGACAGCAAACTATTCGGAACAGCGTTTGAATGGGCTGGACAGCAACAACAACAACAACAACATGCGACATTTAACTGATGAGTACAGATTTCCACCTTGGTATCGGTTGACCCGGCCAAAGCTTTGTGGCCCTCTGGTGAGGTCACAAACCGTAATTTCCAAACCATTTAGTTTTGTAGATGCATTAAATGTCTGTTTATTCTGCGTCACTTTCGGTGTCGGTGCCGTGCGCCGCGGATGTATGAAAAGTGTCCCTTGTCAGTCTGAAGGTAGAACACACTCCGTCCTCCCCATTTGTTCACAAGATATTTGCTGAGAGTACGCACTGCCGTAGAGAGTAAGGCAGTTGGGATGAAGGAGTCCACTGACTGACTCTGACTGAGAGGAAGGGCACACTACTACTGATAAGTCTCGGACGCACATTGCCGCGGCGGCGGAGCTGACCAAAAGGAGTTACCAGGAGAAACCATTACATGTCACCACCTCGAGAGACCCGTCGGAGATACTGAGAAAAACGACTTTTTAATCTCGGTGGAAAAGCTCCCAATTACCCCTTTCACCTGGCTTGTCCCCGCCATTCCGTGATTCTCAGATTTCCACGCTGTAATTCCCTGTGGACTCTCGTAAGGGAAACACAACGTCGGCATGATGAGAACAATCCACCCTCAGCATACAAAGCCGTATGTAACCGTGAGGGTTTTTTTTCTGAGGGGCTTTCCAAAAATTTCAGACTTGCCATTTTCACTTGACATTTTGGTGGGAAGCTCGTTGAGTTACTCTGATTGTTCGGGCTGATATAGTCATCATAGGTTTGTGTTGTTACTAATAAGTAAGCCATCGGCTCATGGAACCCCGCTTCAAGTCCGTAATGCATCATCCCGGGATACTGTGAGCCACACAGTTGCTGCGAGAGTCCACGAATTTGAAGCCGGCAGGTCAGTGGATTTGTCAAGTAAAAGTTGAAGAGGGGGACATACATATCAGCACCACCTTTTCCGTCCTCATATTTTACTGGGCTTTACTGCGCCATAAAGTGGGAGACACAAGCCGGTGAGTCATAAAACTCTGCAGATAACTCTCACGCGAAGGAAAACTTTTCCCATTGACGGAACGCTTGAGCGAGTGGGGAAATCTAAGTGACCTAACAACTATAACCGGTCGCGTCTGCGTCTTCATTACAGTAAACGGTGAGACAATAGACTCGCCATTCTACAGGGCAACTCACAGGATCCATGGAATGACTCTTGGGCCATTGTATAGTTTCGTGGCTATGGAGTGTAGGGGCTTTTACGCAGTGTCAAGTAGGCTCACAAAAAAGACATTGAATTTTCCCAGGCTTGTCATTGCCATTATTTAGCTTATTCCCTTCCCTTGTCAGACCGGCTGGGGCTTGTGGAGCTGCACTGCCGTTGGTAGTAGAGATCCGTCATTAATATGCGCCCTCTCTGACTGTGACCTCGACTTGCTCATTCATTTCACAGCCTTGTTCGATTTCTACAATCTACGAATCTCCTTGCGAGTACTATCACAGTAGTGGGGAAAGGGAAGGAAACGTCAGAGGACGCGGACTGACGACGCCGTCCGTGGATATTCCCTGCCAAGTCGCCCAAGATGGCTTGAGCCGTCGGGACGATCTCCGTGTGAAGAATGCTCACACAGGATCATCATATGCATATGCATATGCATATAGGCAGAACTCATGCATACTCACATGAGTGTGAGCGATCCCCCATCAACTTCCCCGGATACGTCCAACTCGAACGGTACCGGGGAAATATACAGGACTGGAAGGGCTTCCTGAAAAAGTTACGACGACGGCGACGACGTTAAATTTCCTTCCGAGCAGGAACTGGCATCTGATTACAGCCAAGTCCCCCTCAAGTTTATAAGTGAGCAGGATTTTCTACACACACACACACACATACACACACAAGTACAAACTCCTTACACGAAGACACCACCACGTTCCGAGGGACAAGTTGCCCGGTTCACGGATATCGCCGGGCCTGTAATTTGGCTCCCAACTCACATTCATGCAGAATTTACGCAAGAATTCCCTACTTGATTAGTGTAGTGAGGGAGTAGGGAAATAGATTTCCTTAAAAAAGTTGGCCAGACCTGGAAAAATTAGTGCGGAAACTTGGAGTCATTGGCCGGTGACGACGGGTGAATCCAAATGAGGGGGGCTTATGCAAAAAAAAAAATTGGGTGCTGCGCCGCCGTTTACAGTTGACACAAACTCCTCCTCCATCATCGCTCAAAATTTTCGGACATTATGGGACCCTCTGGCAAGTTATCAAACATCCAGTGCGTGCGTGCATGCACATTTGCAAACTATCATGCTCATTTACTGGCCTGTGGAAGGATCCTTTGGCAAACTTTTTGTCAGTGGCCAATGTGAAAAAAGTCTTGTGTACAAAACTAATTCAGTCGCAGTTGGAAAATTCAATGGATTTTGGTTTTCTCACAGGGATACTGAGTGAGACCCTCCACTTTGATAGCCAGGGGCCATTCGTACTATGTGTCATCCGTTGGGCTTTCTTCCTGCTTATATTTTTCTTATTGAGATCCATTAGAGCGTTTACTTTAGGAAAAAGTTGCATATAGGTAGTTAGTTACAGTTAGTTACTTTGTAGGGAGTCGTGCGATATAGTTGCTAACTGGCTGGGCCTGGGATTTCAGTGGGATCCGATGGGAGTGTTATCACTTGTCCGAATTGGAAAAATGGGATAAAAAAACATACTTGGACCTCAACATCCACTGGACTTCCATTGAGACATTTGAGAGGATTTGAAGGATCATTCTTGTGTGGAGAAACCGGCCACCTGCTGCAGCGGGAACTGATTTGAAAGCGATGATGGGAAAAGCATCATAAAGGCTTAAGCTCCATCATACTTGCATTAGTTCTTCTTTGGGAAAATTCAGATTTTCCTCCGCAGTCCCCTCGCTACCGCAACTGTCATGAATGGCTAAAACCACTCATCATGGGGGAAACCATACAGTGCTACCCGGCGGCACTGAGAACGAAGAGTGGCGTCAATGAAATGCACATTTAAATGATTACCACGTGTTGGAGGAGCACATGATATACTCTGGCATGAATTCTTAATTCAAATCATCATCATCATCCCAAGGACCTTGGAGAGATGAGGTTCACGGACCGGAATATACTATAAACAATCATGGAGGATGAGGGGACGGAACGAGTTGTGATTTCCGTGTGTTCATCTCTCCCCGGCTATGGCCAGCCAACACATTGTGCCATTCACATGGGAGTTTGTGTGCAGTTATTGTGCAACTGCCTCTCGTTCATCTTTGAGCAAAATCTAGACGGGAAGTTCGGCGCAACAATCTTCTCAAAAGACCAAATGTTCCCTTAGTTGGGATCTTTCGGCAAACTGGCTTCCTCCCTGGCTCAGGCCATCTCAAAAGTAGTCTTGCAACCTCAATTTAGACCGAATCACCTAGTTCAGTGAAAAGAAGGAGGAAATTGCAACCATTTGAAGCACACTACATGGGAAGAGTCACCGAGTTGGGGGGAAAGGCCGGAAGGTCTGACTTATTTGAGCGTTTTTTTACGGATCGAGATCGTTAACCCAAAGTGGATCCCATAAGATTTCCTTTTCTGTAATGACAATATTTTTGTTGGTCTCAAATGAACTCTGTATTCAGGACACGACAGTACAAAAGCGTGATCCTCGGCTCATCCCACTATGTTCACCTTGTTAAAAGCCTGGGAAAGGTCCACAATTGTATAGGAGGAGTATAGGGTCCACAATTGCGTAGGAGGAGTATAGCGTTCAAATATGATGGAGGAATTTTTCAGGCTGTCAGTTGACATTAGTCGGGTCGGCTCTCATCCTCCCATAGCGCCACCATGAATTGTCCGCTAGTATGGAACTAAACCTATGGCTCATCTAGAATGACATAAACCGTAGTGGCTCTTCACGGATCACGTATTTCCATCGGCATAAAACAGAGATACTTAGGGGCAATCGTGAAAAAAAACTATCGGGGGAGAAAGCAGGAGGCAAAGACCTTGAGTCCCGTCCAAGGGTCCTCGAAACATCGGATGGGCGATTCGTACCAAAATGATTCACATTCGAGCTCTACAGTAAGAATAAAAAGCGAGTGTTTACTTCCAGTTTCCAGCTTTTACTTACCATCTCAACCAGTTACTGCCGATGAGACAATTTGTCGAGGAAATTAGTTGACAAACGTGAAATGATGTTGTGAACGACGTTATTCCCATGATCTATTTCATTCTGATTGTGTCATTCATCCCCTCGAGAGGCTTGTTGTTCCACTGGTTTCAATTGAGACCATTTTCAGGATGTTCCATTTTCTCTCCCTACAGTCGTTATTCAAGAATGAAAGACTTGGTGCTTCCCATTCAGGACTGATTCATTGATTGATTAAGTTTGAACAACTTTGTCATGAATGAGGAGAAAATTAATGACTGTTGGAATTGAAGGGACCCGAGAACGTGAAAACATGTAAATCTCCCACGCTATCCTCAGCAACTCCCACTCCCACCGGTTCTAAAGTTCCCGCCAACTCATTTTAAACATCAAAAATCCATACCTTCTCAGTTACAAGTCTAGTAGATGTCTATTTTACAAGGGAACTTTTTCACATGTCACCAGCGCACGAATCAATGTCTATGTGGGTTTGAGAGGTCCTCCAGAGGGATTAACAATGGCCGATTCCTAGGTGCGGAAATTCAGATTTGGCCGACTTATGGGCCCTCAAAGTTTTCATCACTGGGTACCAAAGGGGGGATACATCTTCATTAAAAAATCCCATACGGATTTTCCAACTTTGAGTTTCGCGTAAGTACTCATGTGCGCACCCATAGTGAGGAAAACGGCGAAAATTGGGGCATATGATTTTCGTCTCGGAATGCGGCTAAATTTTTGGAAAAAGTGTACTATTGATACTTTTTAACATCTGAAAGCTTATTACCACTATCCAACCGCAGGAGAGGCATTTCAAGCGGGTTTTTCAAAAATCCCTCGAAACTCAAAACTGGGATTTTCTTATGGGATTTAACATGGGATTTTTAAGAGAAGACGTAATCCCCCCTTTGGTCCCCCGGTGACGACAACTTTGAGGGCGCATAACTCTCAGTCAAATCTGAATTTCCGCACCTATGAATTATTGGTCATTGTTAATCTCTCTAGAGGGCCTCTCGAATGCGCATAATCATTGATTCGTGCGCTGGTGACATGTAAACAAGTCGTCTTGCTAGTATCTGGCAAGTCTTATTTCAACACCTGAACACATCCTGATTAGGTTGTTATTATACTATTATATTATTATAATATTACCTATTATATTGTCTATTACTGCTTATTATTCTGATTTCTGGAATCGGGATTCGGGGAAGGTTTCTTTAATAACTACCAACTTCACGGCTGTTTCTCTCTCTCAACACGCATGACTCCGACGGCTGTCGGAGAATAGCACGGAGGGAATTTCAACAATTGATGCTACAAGATAATTTGACACGAGCCGTAGCCGAGCAGCTGGAAAGAAAGAACAAGAGCGAAGGGAAAGATCATCTTGTAATGATACTGAAGGATCCTGTGTTAAGAGAATGAAGTGATCCTGAAAGTTCTATAGCCGAGAATTTCCCAACACTTGACTCTGCTCTTTTAGAGTATTATTATGGGCCGTTGGGGGTGGGTCACTTCCGACGGCAGCACGTGGATCGACGAGTGTTTGAGAGCACAAAAAAAAAGAAAAAGGAATAACCAGAAAACCCTCTACAGGGTTCATGTCTTCATTGTTGTTATAAAGGTTATATACTTTGATCCGTGAGCTGGATGGAGGGATCATGTCTAAATTAATGGTTTTGTGGGAGCATAACTGTGTTACGCAAGTAGTGTGATGAGTGGAAATATAGCAGCGTTGGTTTTTAATCTCCTCACTTCGTCAGATGTGGGGCGCGTGGACGCAGAGATGCTTCAGTTCCGGGGACGAGGGGAAATTAATGACACTGATGTAGAAAATACTTTGGAGGGAGTCAAAAGATGAGACGTGCTATGGGGGGAGAATGGATCCGCCTCAGCTCTCCACCAAAGTCTCTTATACCACTACACTACCGTAGGCCTTTAGCGATGAAGCCGAGTTTTTCGAGACAACCAAAATTTGTCAGCTCTCTCATAGTGTTACAGCGTGAAGGATCATAAGCTACATAAGCTGTACGGGTATAGGGCTGGGAGGCAAACTCTTCCGGATCGTCCCTTACATAGTCACGCCGCAATTGTGGTGTACCTACGAGCGCGCGTTCCCTTTTATACAAGTAAAATGTGAGCCTTGTTTGTACCCTTCTCTCTCACCACCCGAGGCAGACTAAAAATAGTACTATACTCTTTGTATGGTATATTTGACCACAATGTCGGTCCGCGTAACTATTATTGCAGAATTTCTCTATCATCCAGGATCGGACTTTCGTATTCCTATTTGGTTTCTAATATGGATGTGGAATTTGATTATGTAAGTCGGTAATCTCTTTCATCGCTCTTCAGCAGCTGCTGGAAAAATCCTAGTTGTGGCGATCTGGTCCACTTCAGTATTCATATATACGAAATGCACATCCTGTTCAGCGTGCGCTATCATCATCGTGTAAGGAAGTGCCTCATCCGAGGTCGCCAAGGCGTCACGAATAGGTCGTCCTTGTAGGTGGCACCCAACCACCCACCCACCCAACTCTGCCGCCGGAAAAGCAAATAATAATAGTTGTGTGAAAGGTTGGGGGGGGGGAGTGGGTGGGTGGGGTTGGCGGGGAATATGACCACTTATCCTTTTTTTACATTTACATTCTCGCTCTCATGCTTTTATAAACAGGAGGAGCGATTGAGGGGAGGATAAGAGATTGAATTCCGGAATACGTCCTTCAACCGCACAGGATTCAATAGCCGACTTAAATATATGCTATTACTTCTAGTTCCCAGGAAGCGCTCCCGAGGTATTGCTACAAGGATGATGAGTAAACAGAGCAAAAAGTGTTTACCTTCCAGTACACACACTGAGCAATAGATAAGAAAATATGTGTGGGACATTTTTGGAAATATTGCGGATGCTTAGGTAAATACTCGCCACTCTCGGGTTTCTCGTTTACAGTAGCAGGCGTAATATTTTGACCACATCTACATACTTTTCCAGCCTTCACACGCTAAGAATTTTCAATGAAGCGGCAAAACTTCAATTTTGGATCTCCGTTTCCACCACCACTCTCTCTCTCGAGAGAGAGAAATACATTGCTTCCTCAGGTGAGCGCAGCTGGTGAGCATGTCCCAGGTTCATCCGTTCTTCATGTATACACTGCACGACGTGAACTCACTCTCACAGAAAACTTGAGATATGTAAACATGCGAACAATCCCAGGGTTGCACACATAGACACACCAACCAACACACAGATTAAAATACAAGAAAACCATGGAAGTAAATATATGGATAGGAATATGGATGGAAGGACACGTAGCCTCAAGACATCAACATATTATACCGGGTGTCTCAAAATGATACGCATGTCACATTTATTTTCCCTCTGGTTCCCGAACGGATCGCACGGATCGAAGCGGCACGAATATAACTACCGAGTTCCCTATTGCGCATGTCAGTGCGCCATGTGGTGCGCAGGAGTCACTGGCAGGACAGGTTTACGATAATGTTAAAATAGCAGCTGGTTTTTGCCACATCCTGTAGCTCAGGAACTAGCCGTTAGACTTACACGAGCATCGTATGAAAAAAGTACTCAAAGTCTTAGCTTTCCATTGCAACCACAATCATCGTTCAAGGATGACGCGTTCGGGCACCAGAGGGAAAATAAATGTGAGATACCATTTTGGGAAACCCTGTACACGAGCATGCAAAGGCAAATATAAACACATTGGAATAAACACGTTCACACGCACAGGAAAACCCGAGCGCGCAGTGTTTATCAAAAGCTCTAATTTCGGCACAGGCTCCTCCAGCCCATCGAATGTATACATATATTTATATACATGTACATACATACTTAAACGCTGAATGTAAACAGGAGCACATTTCCCTCACCTTCACACCACTTAGCATGATTCTATTTGTCTTCCAGAGTGTTGTTTGAATTTCCATTATCCACAGGGTACTCCGGCGGGTGATTCGTAGCAAAACTGCTACATACTACACGGGACGGGAAATTGACAAGTGCAGTACAGGAGGAGGTAATTCAAAGTTGAATTCACAAACAGTAACGGAATAGGTTTCATTTAATTTTAATGGTTTTCAAATGATGACGCAGGCCAGATGCTAATAATGATCATCACCATTCACTGAATTATTCAGGAAAGCCCCCATGCTGTACGCCTCCCAGTCCTACAAAGCAACTTAAAGTTCAAGGTGAAAATCAGAGGAATACAATTCGGGCCTGACGTAGGAAGGAATTTTATGTAAATAATTGACGAAACAGCATATTTCAATTCCCTCAGAAATCACTTTTTATTCTGAGACGAGCCAGAATGGCCCCATGAATGAGAAAATTATCATGCTCACTGCGTGGGTGAGTGAGCGCAACTTATGCAACGTCCAAGTTTGGCAGCAAAAACGGCACGGCATTCCCATGGACAAGGCCTCGGCAATTGAAACAAATTTAGTTGAGAAAGTTTGCCTGCTGGAAGCCCCGTTTCAGCTGTTCCATTTCCCCAATATTGGCCGGCAATAGCGGCGGCCTTGGCGGTCCGCCATAGAATCCCATCATGTCCATCGCGGCTTTGAGTCCACCAACGCCGAATTTACGAGTCACCTACAATAGAGACCAACAAAGTCCAACTTTTACTCACTCAACCACCTCCCCACATGCGAGAAGAAAGCAAAGTATAGACAGTGCAAGGGATGTTAAGCATCTCTATACCGCGGCCACACGGCATGTGCACAACGTACTGTGAGAGAGCGGAACATCTGAATTCCTTGTCATGGAATTCACAGGTTCCGTTCCCCACCGTT
This sequence comes from Pseudobourletiella spinata, assembly GCA_009870155.1. Lineage (NCBI taxonomy): Eukaryota > Metazoa > Arthropoda > Collembola > Symphypleona > Bourletiellidae > Pseudobourletiella > Pseudobourletiella spinata. The sequence goes on along the minus strand of WJFA01001413.1, from coordinate 452 downwards.
GTTAAACTGTTTCCAGAGGGGTCCTTTGAGTTGAAGGCACGTCGATTATTATTCAAGTTAGAGTCACAGTAAAATGACATCAAAACTCGTTGGCACACTTCAAGACTGTCTTATTCCTCGAAACGTTTGCGCATGTCTAAATGTAGTGTTGAGAGTCGAAAGGTCATCATCATCTAATAACTCTTTGGAGGGACAGCGTTTTCAATTGACTTTGAGCCGTCAGATAGAGGATGATAAGCGGTGGGAATTTTGATTTTCGTTCACATTACCAGACCATTTGGATTTACTAGTCGCTGCTGGAGGAGTACGGCCTTGGTCAAGTCCCCCTTCCCGTACAAACTGTACAGCTCACACAATTCCTGCCCCAGAACATTGGCCAAACCAGAGATGGCGCCCACGCAACCTGTTCCCAAAAGAAACACCACCAATGAAAATTAGTAAAAAAAAAAAAA
>WJFA01001412.1:0-21646 GCA_009870155.1 Pseudobourletiella spinata | reverse complement strand
CTTGCGATTCGCGAATTCTAGCAATTTAGTTGTAGGTTTTTTCGTACGTCGTGACCCTTGTAAATCCCCCGAGGAAATCCGAGTTAGTTATACACTGGGTGTGAACTACTTGGGTGGGTTACAGTTAAGTGTGTTATGCATGTTCAATCGCCGAAGACATACACGACGACGGTGTACAGCCCACACTTGGTGTGGGCAAACCTGCTAGTTTATAATAAAATAAGGTAAACCGTCTATTCGTTTGCAGCGAAGTAACAGTTCAACAGTTGTCGCTTATGCTTGATGTGCTTCGAAGTTATTATTTATTACTAATTCGCTAATACTTCATTTCATACTGAATAATTCATTCATACTGAGAAAGTTTTTTAATCTTAAAAAACTGCGTACATGTTTTTTGCACATCATTTTACACCTAATATCTCGGTCTACCGATATTTTCATCCTCCGATGAATTTAAGGACTCGTAAAGTTAAAGTCTACTAAACGTCGGCATTGAATTTCACTCTACGAGTACTTAAATTCATCGGAGGGTGAATTATTTTTGGAGAAATTAGGTGCGAAAACTTTATTTTAATTCAAAATTGATGCTAACACAAGCGTAAAAGTGTTTTTTGAGTAGTTTTTCGTCGGGTTAGGGAAATTGAAAAATTTAAAAAATACCAAAGGGCCAAAAGGCACATGAAAATCCTAATGGGAAATCCCAAGTTAATTTTCTCAGAATCAATTTCGGTGAAATTTTAAAGTTGATTTGTACTGAAAGTAGGCGTTAGTTGGCGTAAGTAGTAGGGCGAAAGGCTTATAGGGTTAGCACATGCCATGGGAGGGTCACATGTGGTATTAATTCCGAGTCGATCCGTTGTGGACAATAGAATGACCCTCCCATTGAGTTTACTTTACTTCGTAACAACTTTTGCTAGCTATATCAGGCAAAGTTGACAAATGCCTCCACGCCTAAAAGCTTTTTTCTCCGACTATGACTTCAAAAATCGGATGTCGATTGCAAGTACTTAATTTTTATTTGATTTAATTGATTGTCATCGAATCTTCTCTTGCAGAGAGAAAATTAAATATTCATGAACTGGGTTTCCTCGCCATCATTAAGTAGTACGGATGTCGAACGGTGAAAATAATTTTATCAGGTGCATCTTCACCGGGCTCCAAATCGTCTTTAACGACATTCGTCAGCCTTTAGAATAAATTGAAATAGAAGACACCAAAAATTAATTTCATAATAAATAATAATCTCGTTAATAGTCAAACGCAAAACATCTGGTCATCCTACCTGAGTCTAGTATCCTCAAGCAGCGCTTGCACAACGCCCTCGCCCTCCTTGGCCAGGATTATTGGGAAAACTGACCATGTTTGGCATTCGTGAAGAACGTCTTTCAAGGATGATTTTCGCTCAAGTACATAATCGTCCTCTCTTTAGAAATCGATACCTCCTCAGCCGAAAATTTCTCGAAATGACAAAAACTCTTTCAATTAATGACATACCTGACGAAGTCATCATAAGGAATAACAATGTTTCGGCAGAAGTTGAGAATATATTTCTTAAATGGTTCTGGCCAGTACGTCATAAGGGTCTTTCCAAATACTAACTGCACAAACACAACAACTTAGTACACAGCCAAAATTTGATTACTGCGAAGCATATCCGAAGAAGAGGTACCTCATCAAAAGCCTCCCTGATTGCCTCGTTTCGCGCAGGATTCCGATCCCACCGCAGTTCATGGTTACAATAGCCGTACAATGCCATCACTCCCCCTGGTGTAAGCGCTCGAAGTCCTTCCGCAAAGAATTTTGGGTGATCAAACCAATGCACAGCCGTCAATGCTGTGATCAACTGCACGCTTCCATCCTTTACGTTAATAGTTTCCGCTGGCGACACCCTAACCGTAACATTGATTTTCATCTGTACTCCAACAATAGGGAAATGTAAATTTGCAGGAAATGGTTTACTAACTCGAATCTCAAATTACTGTTGGTGTTGCTTTTTGATGCCTCCGTGATCTGGGATTCACTTATATCCGTGCCAAGAACTTCCTTGAACTTGTCAACGTAGAAAAGAGTATTCTGACCTGTTCCACAACCCACATCGACTGCAAGCTCAAGATCACCTGTGTACTGCCATTGGAAAAAATGTTTTCAAATATTTAAGTTACTGTACTTGTCGCTCAACAAAATATAATACCTTCTCACGAAGGAATTCCATGACCCTGTCAATCAAGGCTTTAGGTGGAACGGGTCGGAACTGCTTGTATTTCTGTGATAAATCCGCTGTCTCATAATATCTGTGCGCCATGATTTCTTAATTTCCAGGGCTAAAAGAGCTGACTTCCACTGATCAGATGAGCACGACTGCACAAAAGTAGCACTCGTATGTAACTGCACGATATTCAATGTTCCGTCGTTAATAAAATCTCTCCATAACATTGAGATAAGGTTTTCCAGTGCAGTGCCAGTGCCAAACCATCAGACTCAGCAGTTCTCACACGGAAAACGAAACCTTGGGTACTGATTAGATTTTGGCGCGTCGTGAGTGGCTGTCCATTTATCCTTGTCGAAATGAGTAGGGACTGTATACATCTCACGTTGTATTGTAAGTTCAATATTTTTTACTGTCACTGTCACTTTGACACCAGCGTCTACACAAGACGTGTGTGTATGTGCGTTAAAGACCTTCCAGCTTGCTTCATTTACTGTCGGCGACGGATCCAGGTGAGGAGCGAGCTGGGGCTGAAGCCCCTTTAGGGTCTGAACAATTTTTAAATTCCTCAAAAGTTTCCGGTAGTGCCCTGAATTGGGTTTTTGATCATCGATTTCAAAATTTTCTCTCGGATTGTGGGAGCCGTCATCCGTGAAACAGATCTAGAGGCAACCTATGCGTTTCAGTGTCGGAGATTTCTTGCTGGGAGCACATATTGTTTATTGACGCCTACTTTTTGAACATTGAAACTACATTAACATTGCTGAAACTAGCATGCAAACATTAATAATTTTAACGGGAAAGATGTGTCAAATTTTCACTAAGATATCAACTAATGTGACATGTTAGCATTTCGTTGCAAAACCATTTATACAGGATGTCCCAAAATGATGTCATTTTATTTTTCCTCGGGTGCCCGAACGCTTCGACTTAGGACAATGAATATGGTCGCAATCGAAAGTTAAGCCTTTGCGTATTTATTCGGTTCCGTACTAGGTCCAATGCGACAGTTGGTTCCAATCCGATGCTACGGCACGAGCTAAAAGCTATAGTTACCCGGAAACTGATACGGTATCAAAAACCCTTTGACACTGGTACTGATAACGAAACCTCAAAACTTGGTATCACAACTTTTGATACTGAAACTGATACCCACCGAAATTCCAGTATCAGTACCACGCCGAGGTTTTAGTGGTATCGAAACCCATGAAGGTATCAGTTTCGGGTAACTATACTAAACACCACATGAAACTTCAATTTCATCGTAAACGGTGATCTTTCCTGCTTACTACACGTGTACCAGACTTAGCAGAGACATGCGCAATATCGCATTTGATAGGTCAGTTGGTGCTGTCTCGATCTGTCTGCACCAGTTTTCGGGTTTACTGAAATCCCAACCCTACCTTGGGGCTTGATTTCAGAGCACGGAAATAAGAAATGTCAACATCTCTTAGGGGATTTTCCATCAGGATTTTAATCCAACCATGGGCTCCTTCCTCCTCGAAGGTTTTTAAAAAATGTCTTTTCGCGCAAAGCCACGAAAAAATCTCACAGAATTGGCAGGTTATGCTACGGAATGGCCTATTATAATGTTGACAAACATAGTTATGCACCTGTTTTGAAAATTTCATTTTTTGGACATTGTGGAGGTTCAATTTTGTGGAACGAGTTTTTTCATTGAGGGTGAAATGATTACACTGATAGCCAGATTGAAGTTGTAGAGGATGTCCCAAAACTATACGTCATATTTATTGTCGCTCTAGAAGCCGAACGCCTGATCCGATATCAATAATTGTTGCGGCGAAAATGCTAGCCGGAGTTGGAAAACTCCAGAATGAGCTATGTATTGAGGAAACGTTCGGATGAGTTTGAGTTTGCACTGGAAATGGACTGACAGCGAACGTTCGGGGCCACCAAGCGGGGCTCTGGAACTCTCTCTCAGCGCTCAGCACCAGCCTGTGGTGTGCTGGTGTGTTCGGAACAGGGAGAGAGGATGGAAAAATGGACGAATGAATTGGACCAATCAGCGGCGAGCTCACGGCCATCTCTCTCCACAGCACACTCTGCGAAAAGTTCTGAAGGCGCGTGGAGGAACTTTCATAAGACCGCTTTTCAGACTATGTCGGTCATTTTGACATAGGTTTCATCTCGATATGACTTCCTTTGTGACTGTGACCTGTAGGAATGAGCAATTTATTGGCTAATCTGTCACGTCTGATAAGAGCCACTTCAGTGGCTAAAAATGATTATTATAACAGTTACTAACACACTTAAGCGATCATTTAAACTTTGAGACGTGTTACTTTGGTACACGCGGCTTGGTACTTTGCGCACATTACGATATATTTGTTTTGACCGACCTGCAGCTCGCGTGCCCGCACCTTTCGTTGAAACTTACCGCTGAAGTTATCATAATTTTTACTCTTATGGTCCCACGGCTAAGCGCGCAAAACTCACGAGCACGTTGATCGGTTTGAGTGATTTTGGTTTAAAACGATAGAGAATTAAATTTTGTAGGATGTCCATTCATAATTTGTTTTGATATCTTGCGTACTGTTATTCCAAATTTGAAAAGAAATTTGTAAAATTTCATGAGTTTCAGTATATGTAAATTTCTGCTTTTCCAAACTTTCGTTTCAAATTGGGAAAAAAGTATTGATGCGTTTGTTAAATCATGAAACTGAATCGTAGAAAATTTAATTCTGTATCGTTTAAATCAAAAATCACTCAAGTCGGTCAACGCGTTCTGGAGTTTTGAGTGATTCGTAGTTGGAAAACATAAAATTTCGTATTTGCCGCCAGAATGGACCGATTGCTAAAATGAAACGCGGAATCGTAATTACCCGGTAAGAGGGTAATATACTGGAAGGTAGTCGAAAATCGGACACCAGGTTGCTCAAGCCTTTCCTTTTTGCTAAAAAAAGGTCTCTAAAGCTAAGCTCGCTGTGCTATCAAAATGTTTTTTCCCGCCGCCATTTGACGGACGGAATGCCCATGTTTCGAATATCTATGCATATGTCTTGAGCGAGAAACCCTTCAGCTCTCTCGTAGGCTTTATCATTGCTACGGGTAGACTTGGGACCTCGCGATAGTGAACTACGAATTCGCAATAGGCTCAAGGCCTCGGCGGCGTGATATGCAAAAATTTGTGTACTACCCTGAGCAACTCAAACATAAATATGCACATGTCAACTCCCATGTAGTAAGTAAAAGCATACTCGAAATTCTAAACTCGGAAATCCTTATGGGATTTAACATGTAAAATTTAAGGTGAGACTTCCCCCCCCCCTTTGGTGCCCACATGGAAATCAAATCTTCGCTGGTTCAAACTCAGCCAAACCTGAATTTCCGCACTTAGGAGTTTGGCATTGTTAATCACCCTAGGTGACCTCTTAAATCCACATAGTGAATCTGTGATAGGGTTACATATGCATTCCTCCCCTTGTTAGAAGAAACGTGGATAGAGCCAATAAATTGCTCATTTTTACAGGTCGCAAGTTGGGCTAAATCCATCTGAAACTGATTTCAAAATGACCGGAATGATCTGGAAGAGGATCTTCTGTAGGTTCCACATGTGTAAGATAAGCATTTTTTCCCAAATTTTGGAAAAACTTGGGGTGGACAAAAAAGGTATACTGGGGAAGACCATAGATGTGGTAGGGCACTTTGGTGGCGAACATCAAAGCTTTTGGCGTCATGGCTCTTGGGGCACCTATTAAGCGGTAAAGAGAGACTACGGCCAACGCGCCATCACTTGTAACGTGCTTGTGCACAGAGGTAATTACACCATTGCACGGTTGGTGCCTTGTAGCATCAGTTTCTAATTGTTATTCTAGGTTAGCTTTGTTTCCCTCGTGCTGATTCGATACATCATTACGATATCGGGTAATACAGTAACGGAATTCGGTAAGACGTATCAGACTGACAACGCCATTAGATCAAATTCACTACCCTTCAAATATTTAGTGTACACTAGCTTTCATATCCATCCAAGACAATTCAAAACAGTAAATATTGTTGACAGCGACCGATCCAGGGGGCGAAGACGGCGGAAGTCCAACCCCCCCTTGGGTTCGGGCTCAACTAATACATTCCTGATGTAGTGCTTCAAATTGAGCTTGTGCACTTAAATTTCACGTCACCTAAAAAAACTTTCTTAGGTGGTGACAATTGTCATCAAAGGAACCCCTCTTGTCTACTCGAATTTACGTTCGCTTTCACTTCGACTTGCCCGCAAACCATCAACGTCGTACCTTTCATGCAGGCTCCAAATTTCCGTATGTTATAAAAAATGTACTGCTGGAAGAATTCAAGCTCTCAATATTAATTTTAATTACAACAAATTACGCATCAATATTAAGTGAAAGTGAGCGTCGCTTCTGCCACATTACAAAAAAAATTAATGAGTCACATTTATGAATATCAAAATTTCAAATCTTTATACCGTGTAACAAATCTGAAAATAGTGGGATTCTCTGATTTTGCATGTACCTGTATTCGACCAACAACCTAAATAAGGATACAGTTAATTTTCTATTTTTGTCTATTGTTTTCCGTCGGAAGTTTAAAGCTCTGACTAGCAATGGTGCGTTAAACGAAAGTTTTTCGTCGATTTGTTTTGATGCTGACGCGGCGAACTTTTCCCTGTAATAGCATTTATATTTTAAATGTTGTGTCACGATTCCAATTTCTAAAAGAAATTTAGCAGGGGAGAGATTTCACTGCAAAAATGCAACAATTTCAAGGAATTTTGGGTCGCATAAGGTCTAGCGCCCCCCTAAGAAAATGCCTGGATCCGTCACTGATTGTTGACATGTTGATATTGCTTTAAATCAACGTTACGGCCATGAAGTCTTGATTCCAATCCCTCTTCAACCCCGCATAGAACGGTTCGCGGGCGTCCCGTGGCTGTCATTGTGCACGAAGTGCGGATTTTTTAAGTGGATCCGGGACTCACGCGGAGCTGGTCGATATTAGTTTTGGAGGGAGTTGGAAGTCGGGAAGTGGGAAAATTTTAGAAAATGCAGTTAGGGGCCGTCATTAATGAGGTCATCAAATCTTAAAACCCACTCATTGCAAATATGCATCGCGGTAAATGGGAGAGGTTTATCCACCCACTCGCCGATTTGTTGACGATATTAATGGAAAGTGGGGAATAGTATACATGATGCCTAGGGTCGGCGGAGTAAATTTTTCGATTGGGTTTGGGTAAATGCCAGGCCAATCTACTCTTCCTACAACAACAGACCCATACTGTAAATACGGGCACATCCACATCCCACGTCTACTAAATTCTGACGTTTTGTTGGGTTTATTTTTACTTCACTGTTAAATAAAACTGAATATTGTGGCGATGACATATGCATCATCATAGATCACACAACATATAACAATCGAACAGAGATATCTGAATTTAAATGTTGCACATTTGGGTTGGGTAAAAAACACACAAGGTCAGGGGAGTTGGGACTAACAAAATCACTTTATTGACACAGGATTAATTAACCCGATTTTAACAGTGAAAAACCCCGCGTCGGGATAGTGAAAATTTAGTCGGAATCGCACAAATCAATCACTGAAAAAAATCACAATTTTACAAAAGAGTCCCGGCCCACGTCAGGGCGATTTGAAGCACTTCGACAAAATTCACAAAAAACCCAACATCCGTTTTCTGTCCGAAAACCCAGCGCAGTAAAGGGCTATCCATAAATGACGTCATCAAATTTCCCGACATTTATGATCCAACCCACCCACCCCAAATGATGACGAAATTAACATTGCGGTAAATGGAAGGGTTTTATCCACCCACTGACCAATTTGATGACGTCATTAACCGACAGTTCCTAAGGAGCGCTACAGGTTTGAACTCTTTGGCGGTTAAAATTACCACGCGCCTCCAGAACGTTTCGCAGAGAGTGCTGTGGAGAGAAGGGCTGTGAGCTCGCCGCTGATTGGTTCAATTCATTCATCCATCTTCTATCCTCCTCTCTCCATGCTCCGAAGGAGCCTTTACTTCTGCAGTTGAGGTGTGCGTTTCCGAGGCCATTTTGACGACACGCTTATAGAGCTCTCGATGTTGTTGGAGTAGCGCAACAACACAAAGACTGTTTCAGCAGTTTCAATCTAGTACATTTTGGACTGTATCAGCTGGGTGTAAGAATACAAAACCCCTATTTATTCCTTACTACCTGCGATGAGCAGGTTAAAGGATTGCGGAGGGGGGTTTAGGAGAAAGGATGAATAAGGGGTGAATCTCGTTTGCAAGTTAGGGGTCGCACGTTCAGATATTCTGGAGGTGTAAGTGGTTGTAGGTAGTGTGGGAGGTTTAAAATTTCCCTGATTAGATTTTGGTAGGATTTCGGAAATGGGAAGTGGGAAAATTTTGAGAAATTTTGATGTAGGGTCGTCCATTAATGTGGTCGTGAAATGTTTAGCGTCAGTCACTTCATATGACGGAAAGATATATGTGGGGGGTGATGTGGGAGATGGGGCCACGTAGTGCACTATTTCTTCACGATATTAATGGAATTTAGGGTATAGTTTATAATGTGGCGGAGATGTTTGCGTTGGTCTTGGGTAGATGTCAGACCAACCTACTCTTCCCACAAAAACACAGCCTCACTATAAATCTCCCTTGCATCGCAGGTCTACTAAATCCTGGCCATTTGTGAGGTTTATTTGACATGAAAGTTTACTTCATAGAAAGCTTGCAAAATGATGGCAACATCTTGCTGGAAATATTTTGTGCAGTAGCCTGTACTGGAAGTATTTGAAAGTTAACATTACTTTAAACGTGAGACGGCGTCAGCGACAAATTCCAGCAATTGTAGATGACGACCTCCTACAACACCGCCCCTTGAAACTGAACTGTAAAAGCGTAATGCTTTTACAATCTCACATCCAGACAAAATGCTCTAGAGAATTTAATTCTCTATCTTTTAAAACAAACCTGGCTCAAATCTCCCAACGCGTTCGGGAGTTATGCGTTTTTCGCCCTAGGCCCTTAAAATATTTCGTATTTCCCGCCAAAATAAAACGACGCCTGAACGATAACGCGGAATGTAAAGTACTTGGGGGGATCAGCATATACTGCGAGGAATTCAAAAATCGAGCACCTTGGTGCAAAACCCTTCCGGATTGCTTTGAAATATACCCGATGCTTATTTTTCTCAAGGAGGTAGGTATTAATCTGTTTCCTTAGTGGCGCCGGAGCAATTTTTTCGCGGGGGGGTCCAAATCATAATTTTTTTACGCTAGAATTTTCTTCTAGCTTCTTGCAGCTCCAAAACTTTGTGATCCTCTGGTTGGGTCAGACGTGAGTTTCCGCACCTACTGCTTTGCAAGAGGTTATCTTCATGGATAAGTTCTGCGGTCTATAGGGTGTCGGCACTGTGCTCCATTGTTGTGTCAAAAATGACCGTTGTTAGTCGCATCATTGATCTCTGCTCCGTACGTCTCAAGCTTGTAGTCAATAGTCACCACAAAACATTATCTTCCTTCCAAGTACTCAGTATTTGACACAGTGATTACGCAGTTGGTCCATTTCAGACAGGAAATACGAAAACTTTTGTGTTCTAACAGCGAAACGAGCCTAACGCCGTGAATAATTTTGTTTTAAGACATTAACAATCAAATTATCTAGGGCGTCTCTTCAGGATACGGTGACAAACTTCAATAGGTTTTCAAAAATAAAAGACAAAGAAATTCAGATATTTTGGAAATAGCGTGAATTTTATTATTTAAAACTTATATAACTTCTGTTTTACAAAAAACTATTGAATTGAAAGTGGACCAGCGGCATTCCTGTCTGGAAGGCTGATTACTTTTAGTGCGAAGATAATATTTTGCAAAAGAATTGAAAATCTAACACCGTAATCCGTGATGCACAAATCCTTCCGCTTTGCCATGAAATAACCGTTACTGAAAGTCAGCTTGAGGTACCCTGATTTTTTGTTACGTAACGCATTACTTTGGTTGGCAGTGGGTCAAATTTGCAATTTTTAGCGTTACGTAATTTATGCACGATACCTAATTCAAGATAGAATACATCTTCCTAGCCTTGTGTATATGTGATTAAACGATGTTAATTTAATAAGATGGGACCATTAACACGATTCTTGCTAGCTACCATACAGCCCTCTGCCATCATAGGGCATGCATTAGCAAACTCACTCTCATACTCTGTAAACACATCAAAAGATGACGCCTTGTTCGACAGGGCAATCGCCACTAATTCGAACAAGAGTAACTGTGCAAGAGTTACGCCCAAACGTTCTGCTTTCAAAAGCTCTCCATATGTTCATGCCCCCGCAGAGTTTTACTGTTGAAAATATGTATAGACCAGGTTTCTTGTGATCATGTACTGAACGTACATCCCAAAGCGATAGTAAATACAAGCCGTTCGATTAGGCATGACCTGCTGACACTCGTTATTGGTTTTCCATCTTGTCAACCCTGCCGCCAATACTTTGATGTTATTTTCGCGTCGCCACACTCACTCACGGGATTTCACGTGCTCACGCAAAAATCTTGACGTCAGCTTAACATAACATCTTTTCTTTCTAAAGCGAGAAGGGAATGGCTATAGCAGCCACATTGCGGACAATGTGCGGATGCAAATTGACACTGAAACTAGGCAGACGGATGAGGTGTATTAGAATGCAAAGCAACTCAATCTGCCTCTTTTCTCACTACATGATTTCACACTGAAAACTGGTTAGAATTAATTATTATACAAAGTATCTGATTCGAAAGCGAGTGACTGCAGCTTCTGTACACCAACTCTGTAATTCCCAGTTATCCACAATGTTACCTAATAGGCGTGACGTCAGATGCGACAATGTCTGGAAAAATTCCAGCACTCCCAACATTACTATATACATTAAACGAGTGCTTTGCCCTCCTTTACTTTTTTGATGAATTGAACAGCTTAGCGAGGAGAGGTTTAAAGTGCACGGAGGTTGTCATCTCTCTTCTGTGTGCCGATTACCGATGACGTTCTGATCTGTACGCTAGATGACCACACATAATCAAACCTGTTGCTCTCATACGAGACTTCGGTTCGAATTCACACAGAATGTTAGTTCCAGCAAAAATGACTCTAAATGCAAGTCCAGTCTAAAGCTGTGCAGGTAACCTCTACTCGAAAGTTATTTGGCAGGAGATACTGGTGAGCAACTCTACAGGGCACTTATTCATGCCTCACTCTTGTTACGTATGGAAAGTTGTTCTAGGTGCTTGCATTAAATTTTCATAGCTGCTCAAACAGGAGAAAACTGGTACGAGCTCTGAAGGATCCTCGTTTCCAACTCTGTTAATTGAGACTCTAGACACGACACGGCAAGATTTCTACCGCACTACTATCAACAGTACTAAACGAAGGTGCACTTAAGCTCTGCTTTACAAATATTTTGGTTAAATACTTCCATTCTCTGGCCGTGAAATTACATAGCTGTCATCGTACAACATTGGAATATTTTCCTCTACAAGAGCACCCTCGGGCGGTTACGTATGATTATGGGACATGGATACGGATATCATGTGCCACGAGTGCTGTCTGTCGCCTGTACCAGCATCTTAAATGTTGAATCATGTGATCTCGTCGAAACAGCCCAGAGAATAGTTTGAAGGAATCTTCCTAAATAAGAGAACAAAAATAAGTTTTGAAAAAAATAGAAAAACAGTGGCAATATAATTATATTTTCAACCGCTGGAACGTTCTGCAACTGCAAAGCATTTGGGAGATATACGATTAGCAACAGTAAGCTAGAAACAGTTGGTCAAAACAATGGATGAGACCAGTGATCACTGGACGCACATGCACTGCTCATATTACAACACGGGCACCGGACATCGGAGATAGTCGGAGATAATGTCGAAGTTGGCTTGACAATCCACACATGAATTAAACGCAATTTTTCATCAACTCGTCAATACTTCCATATCTGCTCCTGTCAGACATACGTGAACCCGATAGACTCAAATAAGAGGACCAACATTGTTCTCAATGTACCACCACGGCGGTATCTGGCACTTCCAAACAATGGTACAAGCAATCATTATCTGTAGGAGCAACAGCGAATCTTGATGCAGTCAGAGTTTGAGTGTAGGAAGGGTTTGCCCAGATGTTCCGAATAAACTTGAGAGGGTGGGGGGAGTCCAATTTGCTATCACGGGTGTACACGTACACGGCGGGAAGGGGTGCTAGGGCAGTATTCAATTCAATTCAATTTATTTAAACGCCCTTGGGGCCAGTGGCCCATGGCGTTCTTGTTCATTATTATACTTCTTCATATCGTGGACCCTGGAAATGGTCCAGAATAGGTTGTATAGAAGGAGCACATTCGTCGTTGGACTCCAACTTGTGTGCTAAAGAAGGAGGTTATGAAAAAGAATTATTTTTAACTTTTTCGTTATAAATGGAAAATATAAACATAACTAGTGTTTTGTGGTATATTAGAACATAGTTTAGCTTGTCTTTATGATCATCACAAAATAAATTTTGTTTTAATTAAAATGAGGGTTTTTGTTACCAGTAAATCTTGTGTACTAAGGGAAGGTGCAAAATGGGTAAAAAATGTATGCGCATTATCTGGACATCCCCGAAGGTAGCTTATGAATACGGTCGACGCAGTTGATTGATACGGAGCTACAAGATTTTGTTGTGCAGTCTCCATTTTCTGATAGAGATAATCCTGACAAATGCCTTTAGCAGACCTACGATTCCATAGTGGAATACTATCTGCAGGCTGTGGATACGTGTGTTGTGTCGTTGTGTTTGTGTGTCCATGTGATGTGGTAACCGTAGACCTCACTGCACAGTAGTGCAATGCACACAGCCGCACCGACGACACATCACACGGCCAAAACATTTCCACGCTCCCAATTCCCAATGCTGCCTCCGAGGCCTGAACAGTGGTCGCGAACAGTCAGACAGCTTCACCGTGTTTGGCTGGCAGCTGTTCTGATTCCAATGAAACCAGCTTCCAGCACAACCACCTCTCACACCCTCACAACTTTCGAATGATGCGCTATACATGATGATCCGCGCAATGGTTTACCCCGAAGAACGGAGAGTCGGCCACGGTTTTTATTATACAGATACCCGAGACCAAAACACTGACACCGTGTGTGTACGGAGCTGTCCACAAACGTATACACTCCAGGGGGGAGAGGGGCCTCAAACCCCGAAAATCCCGGTATGACGCTATTGATGACGGAGGGGGCCTTTATATGGATAGCCCCTAACCGTAACATGGTCACAGTTGACTCTTTTAGGACACGAAGTTAAAGATCGATAGATACAATAGGTAACGGGGTACATACAATTTCTTAAAAATTTACGTCTTTGCTTCGCTCATATGATGGTAAGATATTATAGATTCACTCGAAATTAAAAGCTAGAAGTGCCTTAAGGATTTAACATCAAGTTTTTCAAAGAGCCCGTAAGCCCTTGTACCGATTGACCCCAAAATTACAGGCCTCTTTTGTAGGGTCAACTACGGTGAGCCAACTAGGTGTTTACGAACCTATTACTCTCTGACTATGACACAGTCTGTTTATTGATAGACTCTATATCCTCTATTTTTGGCACCAACAGTAATTCTGACCGTTAAAAGAAAATTAGAACTGAATGGAAATTCTTTGAAATGAGTTTCAGTTTTCAGTTTTGTATTGTAAAAGTTTAGAAAAGACCGGCATTATCGGATACTAACGAAACAAATGGACTTGTTACCCTTATTGAAAAATACCGCATTGAATTCACATAACACTGCCGTTTCATTAACGATAGCGGATAGTTCGGATGCAGGCGTTTTAGCCAGCGCCTCAAATCATTCCGTTGGCACACGCTGAATAGAGAGAGATAGATAGCTACGATTAACTGGTTGCATGCACTAGGAATATAAGGCAATTAGTGTTTAGTAATTCTAACCTCTCCTGTTCCCACACTGACAAATGGAGGAGGTAAACGTGGCTGAATTATACGAAGGCTAATTTGGCATAGGGTCATCTACATGATAAAAGATTTTGTGCTACGGTCCACGGGCATACAACTGCCAAATGCAAATTGTCACTTTACAAATCTGTGACCATACACTTAAAACTCATGTATATCTAACGTTCATTCTCTCATGGCTGCGCTCTTGAAACACCGTGAGTGGTTTTTTACACAGGCATCAAGAGTGAGACTTATGGTTCTATGGTCGGGGTCCTACGTATACGTACACAGATCTTTTGAATTTATGCATAAAAATAGAGCTCTACAGTCCAAATGAGTACACATGTGACGGGGAAATACGCTTGACCTATGAGAACATACTTTGTGCGCCAATTTCAGTCAGACTAGCTATCGAAATGGCCTTCTACGCTCAAAGATTGCGCCGTTCAGTAGTTTGGGAGACGAAGACGTGCATATGTGGTTATTTACATTAAATTTGTGACTTTCACTATGGAATGGGAAGTGCCGTCCACGTATAACGGCCGCAATCAAGTCTCTATTAGCCAGTATATTTATTAAGGTGTCTGTGCTGTGGTGTCGCTAAGAAAACTGACATGAGCCGGTAAATAGCGGCTGCTGCTCTACCATTCACATTTCTTATTAGCTTTGGAGTCATAACTCAAACAGTGAGACGAGTCTCGCATTGCTCCTCTGCAAATCTCACTGGAACAACAGAGCTTTAGTCCCTATCTGTTTATTACAGGGACTCTCACAGGCTTTGCTGCATTCCATCAGGATTCCTTCAAGTTCTGTGTGAGCTGGAGGTTAAAACAAATAGCAACTGAGGCAGGGTGATAACGAAAGCACATATTCTGAGTAGACGCTAATGAAAATTTAACAAGTTTCACAGAGGATGACGAAGGTTAACCAATACGCTATGAGTCGCTGAGATTTTCATCCAAATTGCTTCCTTCATACAATTCTCGCCAATGAGAAAACTTATTCTGATGCGTCATTTCGCGTAGTTATTGTTATTATTAGTGAATCTGACTTGCGCTCCCTTAAAATCCACCTTATTTCCAGGACATCGTGGGAATGTCCAACAACTGTATTTTTATACTCAGGGTGGGATACTTATTTTTGCAGCTTCATTTCAAGCCCTGGTTCTCATGGTTCACTATATACAGGCCATTCGTCACGTGATTCTTTTACTTTAAGTAATATTGTTGCTGGAGGAATTGGATTTGCAGGATATGCACGTTCTCATGGCACTGTAGGCGCCTTTGCCCTATATTTCGAGCGAGCAACTAGCGGCATTAGTTCTTCACCAAACTTGACTCAAGAAGTTTGAGGTACTTTATAATGTGAGCAGTGTGAAGCAACCATGCTTAATTCTTCCACTTACTACTTCAAGCAGTTGGTGTGCGAACAGCAACTACTAGCCAACCATCTTCCACGGCGAGATTACATCGATGAGTTCTCTGATGAGATGAACTCGGTTCCCGATACAGTTTAACTAGCCTAAATAGCTCGTGCGGACGGCCTTGCTTTGTGCAAAGGACGCTCCATTTAAACACATAAACGAATGCATGCTTACACTACCAATTGTGAGCAACGGGGGTTAGCACAGAGCTATTATTGGAAATCCACCGGCTACGAACGAGTATATGGCTAATGTCAACGTTGTGTTTTACGACTATAATATAATCATTTCCATTTTTCCACTACGCCATTACTATTCATAACTACTATTATAGTTGCAGGTAAGGATGTCGTATGATGGAAGTTGGAGCCATGACACATGACATAATAAAATTAACGTATGAAATGATGGTCTTTGAATTATTTTGTGTCGGATCTACAATCGTGCAGGTACTATGGTGCTTGCCCTCTACCCTGCTGAAACTGAGGCATTAGATATGCTAATAACTGTGGAAATATTCCTTACACCCGTTCCAGATAAGAGATATGAGTGCGAATAACCCGCTCTCCTTCAATGTCCCCAGCTGAGTTTGGAGAGGCAAGAGGCATCCACACTTTATCAGTTATGATACATACATAACTATATATATATATATATATATATATATATATACATGCCCCAAACTGTTTAAAAATATATGCCAAATAGGAACTAATTAAGACAATGAAGATGACCACATAAAAGCTCCGGCCGTGGACGGTGTGATAACCTACACGGAGTATTCCAAATGTAATTATCTTTCCACATACTAATGAATGAACATTGTAACTATATATACACTCTCCACTATGAAATTTCTCACTACAGGCAGATTATATGCATGTTTTTATTTTATGGAAACTATACAGTCAACCGTGAGCAAACGGAATGTATTTTATCTCAACTTATTACACATACAAATAAAAATAACTCTACTCTCTTTTTTACTACAAAACACATGGCGAAATGATTAGGTTCTCTACGAAGATGGTGTACACGTAGTATAAAACGTAAGTAAATCTAAACAAGTTCCCCTCCAACGATATGTACGTACGTACGCGCCGAAAATATACAATTCAAAACCCCTGAGCCGAAGTCCTTTCACAGCTGACCCGAACAATGTGGACTTACGGCCAATAGCGAACTTTTACACACTGTACCACCATGTAAAATATCCATGCAAAAAAAGTCACGTCCAAGACTGCTACTCCAGTTTAACTAGAAATTAAACCTTTATATGTCTGAATGTCTGACTGTTGCATGAACTCACCCAGGGAAAGAGAAAAGAGACGAGAAATTTCACAAAAGTAGATTGTCGAATTTTAGTAACTGTTTTAATACACACACTTCTACTCTGCTGGAATATGATTACATTCAAATTGTTGTTGTAGCTTTTTATTATACATATATATATATATATGTGTATGTATACATATATATATACATATGCATATACGTAGTATATGTTTGTTGTATAACCGACTTAACTGACAACAATATAATTGATCACCATGGTTTCAACGAACATATATTATCATCGTCATCTTCACCAGAGAAGGTTACATTTTTATTTATCATCCTGTTCAAAATAATCAGAGGAGGATAACCATAATGATGAGGAATCATATATATATATATATGTATGTTTAGTAATGAGAGTCCAAGTACTGCCTGCACAGCCATCGACTCAAGTGAACGAACTGACTACCTATACGGCTACGATTTGCGCAAACACTTTGTTAATCAGGATGAACAATTTACTAATTCAAAGATTGGGTAATAATTTGCTTTCAGTTTTTACTCCCCTTCCCAAACACACAGAACAAATGAACGAGAACCTCCAGATATATATATATATTTATATATGTATATACACATACGACGATTACATCAACAACGACTGGTTATCATCCCTCATCTTCTTCTGCTTCCGTTTTCTTTATTCTTCTTCTTCTTCTTTTTAAAACAATGATGGATAAATATTGTTGGTAAAGGGTTTTTACTGAAGTATCTCGAGCCATTTTTTAATTCTTCGTGTACAGGTATATAGCTACGATAAGACCATACAGACCCAAGACTTCGGCAAAGATGAGGATCAGAATCATGCCCACGAAAAGGCGAGGCTGCTGAGCAGTACCTCTTACTCCCGCATCACCTACAATTCCAATTGCAAAGCCGGCTGCTAATCCACTAAGTCCCACTGACAATCCTGCACCCAAATGTAAGAACCCCCTGTGGGAACAAAGAATGACCACCACCACATTTTTATGACACATCATTATTTTACGGAGTAGGCAGGGTAAGAAGGGGATGCTACACAACAAAACTAGAAAAGGACTTACTTAAACGGAGAGTATTTGCTTGGTTCATTCAAAGCACCAGCTATGAGGACCGATACGACGAGACCGTAAATGGCAATGATACCCGCCATGACAACAGGAATGATACTTTTCATGATTAATTCAGGTCGCATGACTGACATGGCTGCGATACCAGTTCCTGACTTGGCGGTCCCGTACGCCGCTCCCAGCGCTGCAAAAGCAAAACAAGGGTCACACAGATTGAATAAAGTCCATCCCTCCAAAATGTGTTGATCAAAACCGTTATCAATCTCATCAAAGGCTTCCCCTCCCCCGCCCTCTAAATCAACGAACTCCAACATTTTCAATTGAAAACGTTGTAGCAACCCATCAAATCCCTAGAGTAATTAGCACTCATAATGGCTGAACTTCTGCCTCCTCTCACACTGATTATCACACTTAACTCCAAAACATTTCGCCGTCCCCTAATACTGGGAAACAAAATGGTAAATAATGACGCTCATTCATCCAATTATAAAACATATCCTTGGGCGGATAGGCTGAGGAAATTATGAGAGTGAGAGAGAGAGAGAGACAGAGACATAGATAGAGAGCATTCCATGGAATTTGAACCACGTCAAACCCACCAGTTTTTCCTCCGATGTCCCATCCATGTTAAGTCGAACATTAAAATCTCCCCGCGGCATTCAACATTTTCCTCCACTCTTTTCACCCCATTCAGTCCACATATTAGTCAAGTCACACATTCTCATCATCCTCCCCACACCGCTTGTCACCTTCGTCTTTCCCAAGAACATCACATCCTCATCGTCATCATTCGAAGAACAAAACCAGCTCGGATGCACAATGCACAACTTGTTCCGAGCACCGCCGCCGCCGGACACCATAAAGGGCATACGTTATATCATCACGAGCTAAACTCTCCATCAGCATCACCTGTGGTCCCATAGGACAGTGCACAGCGCTCCGCAGAAGAGCCATAGATTCAAGTGACTACTGGGATTCAACTGCGAATCTCCAACACCGTAGCGCCATTAGAACTCTCAATTTCATCCACTCAAACTACACTGGAATGAGTCGTACATGCAACAATGCTAAACGGCGATGAAGGTCCCTACTCGCGACGAGGCCTTGACTGTCAGTACTACGACTGACTGACTGTGAGTGAGGCAAGTTAGGTAATCTCACTGGGAACTGCAGGCAGGCATGGCATTCTCACAGCCATCTTTCCAAGGGTAACGATTCATAGTACGTGCGGTGCACGACAACTGTGAGCAACGCAATCGTGTTTTTCGATTATTCATCAATTTTTCTTCCTATAGCTGATTACACTACAACTTCCTCCAACAGTCACTCACAGCCAAAAGCCTGTAAGCTCTGCTTACTGCTTGCTTACCCACGCACCCAAAACATCTCGTTCTCGTGTATCTCCCGTCTGACTCAACTCAGCACCAGCGACCCAAGTGAAAACTTGACAACTCTCCATTTATATAACAGCGCTTCATATCCATGACTTCTCCTTATCTTTATAATGCTTCCACTTTTTACGGAACGCCGCCAGAAGTCTTGTAATCTCACACTCTCAGAAGCACTAATAGTTATACGCACACACACACACACACACATACAATCCCTTCCCTTGCATTAACAAACAAACATCAAAATCCTACCCAGCCAATCGATAGTTTTATCACTTAGCATGGATGTTCCTTATTTATTCCCCTCACAAAAAGCAGGTACTTGTCGTGTTGTTGTTCCCTTAGTCTAAACGCCATTGCAATTACATCCTCCACAACCCAGCAAAGGTCCCTCGACCTCTCTCGGAGGCTATTTACAAATTTTCCACCGACTGGCAGTATCGGCCATGCCACCTATTCATCCCCCTCATGCCCTCATGTCACCTTATCCATCCCTCAATGACGCAATTGGTACCCAGAAGTTCTTCCAAAATAGTAGACGGTAGCTCCTCCAACAGCTACCACAACCAGGTGAGGAGGAGAAAAACCACACATGAGACTGCCACTTTGGTCCAAGTACATTGCTTCCTATTCCAAATGAGTACAAAAAATTATAAAGAGTTGTATAGCTACGCAAATGATGATACGTGGCCGTAGCCTTTTCAGTAACTGATTCCCTGCACCTAACACCACCTTTTACTGACTACAGAACTCAGACTCCAACAACGGACGCATCCCCCATGTCGGCTGGACTCCTATGATAAGAATAATAATAGTAATTATAATAATATTACTGGAACCACCTTAAGCACACGTGCGACTATGCTCCCTGCGATTTTGTCTCTCCGTCAGTCTATGAGAGCCAGTAATTTTAGTGCATTTCCGTGAGCCCGCCCAGACTATTAAGCTTGTGTCTTGAAGGAAATTGGCGTAGTAGGGTAGGAGAAGCAGGAAAATATAAAATGAGTATGATGAGGGAACCTTCAGGCATCCTGTACAGCAGTAAACTCAGAGACTCAAATCCGTTCCATTCCATCCCGCACTTAAATCTACCTAGCCATATTTCAAAATTATTACCAGCTCCCGACTGACAAAAATATAACGACGGTTTTATAACCCCTCCGGCGCTTTCCCCTTTGCCAAAAATAGTGTAGGACCGTAGTAGCCTATTGGAGAGGCGTCCTAGACAAAGATGGTACAGAATACAGACGGGTTAAAAGTGCCACGTACTGCTTTTCCAACAGTACATCTCACACAGATCCTTGAGAATATTTAAAATCCTTTCCTCCCGCCTCGGCTGCGCAAAGGACCGCTTATGTAATTTCTCTGTAGCATTCAATTACTACCACGATTCATCACCAACATCCAACGCGCTCACAGAGACTGATGATTTCGCAGGGAAAGCTCCACGTATCCTTCTAGCCGCACTCACTGGGTTTCTACTTACAGTAACCCACTACACAATAATGATAATGATAATAATAATAATACACGCAGTATATGATAATAGCGGGATCGTAAAATCCCCTTGGAAATAGCGAGGTGAAACATTTTCATTACGCTGCCGGCAGCCTTGGCTGTAGGCTGTAGCTCCCCCATCCATTCTCATATAGTTGACAAGACGAAACCCACTACTCCAGCACTACAAAGGAATATCGATTGACGCTGGATTGTAAGGGCTGGGTTTGTGCCTCATTCCAAACTCAACTTGATCCCTGTGCGAATATGCGTTGAGGTGCGGCGTGGCGGCGGCATCTCCAGGAAAAACTTTTCGACGACGACGAGAGTCAATAATATCCACTACTTAGCAATAAAGGCCAAAATTCATACATACAAGCATGCATACACAGAAATTATAAAGTTAGATGAGGATAACTTTCACACAGTCACTCACAATCACATGTATGCATATATCTACCTGCGGTAAAAATATATTCAGAATTAATAATGACAAGGATCATTTTCTAACCGTCCTCCCCGCCACTATGGTCTGGCACTATTATTATTGCTATCATTTTTATTAATTCCCTCCAAAGATCTACATGAGCCGCAATTTGTCTCCCATTCCTTCAGCATGAGGAGTGCAGAAAAAAATAAACGGTTGAAGTGCTAGCAATTCTAGAACCCCTCGTCAAAACCCCACCACCCCACAAATGTCCTCAGATTCACTCCGGCTCAATCCGGCACTTGCAATGATCATCGTCACTCCTGACTGATGCACATCTACATATACGAATAAAAGTATACGTGCGCATACATACG
>WJFA01001411.1:0-21677 GCA_009870155.1 Pseudobourletiella spinata | reverse complement strand
CCTGTTTGCTCCTCAGTGCGCCATGAGGTTGAAGACTATTTAAACGTCCGTACGAGGCTGATTTTAAACCCTCTGATTGCAGGTTAAAGTTGGTAATAGTACTTTTTTTTCTGTAGGTGATTGATATTGTCGTATCCAGTCGAAACCTCGAGGTGGCTATTTACGAGCTGGTAAAACGGCGAAACCCCGGAGCGAATTTGGAAAGGCTATCGGAGACCATGGTGACAGTATTCAATCTTTTGAAGGCGGCGTGCAACTACATGCCTAATGGCAGAGTCGAGGCCCAGGCCGTGCTCCTCAAGGCAACAGTGGACCCCTACCAAGTTGATGGGAGTTTGTCTAAAGACTACAATTTGGAGGAGGTGATGGAGTCTTTCTAATTATTATCACTGACTTTAGATTTTTAAGTGTCTAACTTTGCATGGCGAATTGTTTTCCCATAGATTTATGAGAATGTCATGCGGTTTGAATTTGATGGCGACCATCATTGCTTCTACACCGATCCTCACAAATTGCTCATTCCAGACATGATTGACAAGACCCTCGGGATGCAGGCCCATGATACGTGCTGAGTGAGATTGGAAATAATTTGTGCATCTCTTGTAGTTGTCTTGCTTCAATCTAGGATATAATAGTTTCGTGTTATTTGTAAAAGATGGAGGACATTATTCCCTAAGGCCCCTCATCTGATTTGAACTTATCATTATTGGTTGTGGTTCCACAATAAAGAAATGCACTTATCAATGAAATGCAGTCTATAGAGGGCGGCTTTTAAGCTCTGATAACTAGAAATAGCTTAATTCCTACCAAACTATTGGACTAAAGCTCATGAAACGTAACATGTGCTTAGACTACATAACTGTGTAAACGTCGTAGGCCGCTCTGTGGTTAAAGTTTCATTTGTGCGGGCATCAAAGTCACCTAAGGTCAGGTGCCTCTTGTATGCAGGCACATTCTGGACATTCAAGGCCGTATCTCGAAAACCTGAGAAGCTAGATTCCCAAATTTTGGCAGGCTGGTGTAACAGTAGTTGAGTGACAACATAGTTTAGCTACAAATTTTTAGCTTGGTGTAAAACATGTAGGGAATTTTCTGAATTTGTATCTTTTTTCCATGATTTTGGAATTTTTTCAAGAAATGGCATGAATTTAAAAATAAATACTCGCCATTTCGGCAAAAATTAGTCAATTCACTTGAAAATTTGTAGGGACTAGTAACTACCTCTGCGCTTCTTGAATTGAACTCACTTGGGCTGTATGCCTTAAGTGTCGTAAAATTTTAAATTAAAGTGAGAAATGATCAATTTTAGTTATACCTTCATTTTTTAATTATTTTGAACATTCACGACAGCTCATTTAGAATTTTATAATCTTAAGAAGTTGTTGCATTACACTATTAAAAAGATTTGCACTATAGCTCAAGTGTTTAAAAGATGGCGGGAATAAATGAATCTTGGCAACACTAGCATACATGTAAACTCATCTCTTGCTACATATTCCAGTATCTTATCTGTTCGAAGACTTCATTGAGACCTCCGACTTACACTTACGCAAAAATTAGGGGGGGGGGTAATTGCAATTATAGGGATCCGTGGGCTGTCGCTAAGCGGAACAGGATTTCAGCAGTAAATATCCGATCTCATGGCACCGCTTATAATGTTCCAGCTTCTGGATGAACCTACGCACCCAATTGGTTACAGGCTCGCATTTAAAAGTTTTAGAATTCCCGTCATATCTTGGAAACAGCAATACAAAATGCATAAAATATCAGCATCATCGTTAAATCCAGATTGTATGTTGCCAGTGAGCTTTCTCAGCTAATATATTCGTTTCTGTAAATAGTCAGTAAAAGCACAATGGCGTCAGACGAGCTGGAGCAGCTACGGTACAAGTCAAAATGCAGGTCGACGTTCACGCCTGGTCAAACGAGACCAATGTAAAATGTAATTAAGTAGTGTAGTGGAGTGTAAGCAGCAGGGCATTAATGCAAAAAAACGTAGTTCAAGTTCGCGATTCTTCGGAATCATGAACCATAGCTCAGTAGAACCAAATACATTTCGTAATCACGAATCAAAATTCACCGGAACAATAAACACGATTCAAAATAGCGTATAATATTTCAGTAGAATAATAAACAACACGACTCGCAGTTCACCTTCACAAATAAACGCAGTTCACAAGTTCACGAACTCCGAAGTATGAATCGTGAACTTCTAACTGTGAATCAAATAAACCTGACCACAGGCTATAAAGAACCCGCATACACGGAGATATCCTTGTCGTTAGTGTGTGTTGGCGGGGTTTGTGAATGTGAGTGTTGGACTTCCATGGGAGTGCTGTCGGTTTATCATGCATTTGTGTTGCATTACAGTTGTACAGGTATGAGTACTGTCCGTTGTGGTGTTTGGGTGATGGTTGGACGTTAGCAGTGGCGCCGGCACCAATTTTTTTCAGAGGGGGCCAAAATCTAAAACTTCTTGTGGCCCAAAACTAAAATAGATACTGTTCCGAAAAATTTAACGCTGTAAGGGTGTATGCCCTTAACTTCAAACTAAAATCATAAATTCAGCGCGTGGAAATAAAAATACCAGCACCGGCTGGTAGCATATTTTTGCAGTTTTCATATTACCCGGATTTGATTTACAACTGGAGGGTGTACATTGGAAATCAGATGGTCCTCAGGTGGTTCAAGTCGTAGGATCGAGTATAACATCCCACTGCGATACCGCTGCAAAACGGAAAGGTTAATGCATGATCGCCTTTAATGTACGACTCCCTCCCAGTTTGTGACTGTCTACCACGTAATTAACATTCCGCGCTATGGTTCAGCATTCGGTACATTCTGGCGAAAAATATGGCTTATATAGTGGTCCAACGGTCAAATTAGTTAACGTTCAAGAAAACGTTGGTTAATTTGAGTAATTTGTTAAAGATGAAATTTTAAAACAAATCGGTTCAAAATATTTTCGAATGTTGCATCTTGCGTAGCTTTTTCAAAATTTGGAATGGATTTTGTATAACTTGATAATTGTGAAGAAATTTGCATTTGAAATTGAACTGTAACGTTTATCAGTTTTCAATTTTGAAAGAATTATTGCGTCTGCTGTAAACTCTTAAAGAGACTAGAAAAAATTAATTTCCTGTCATTACGAGCCTGAAATCGGTCAAAAAGTGCGTAAGTCAAGCGCGATTCGTTGTTGGACAAAGTATATCGTAATTTCTGCCAGAAGGGGCCGAATCTGGACCGGCGCCGCAGAATATTTTACTTGTTCGAAGTGTCACATACCCCGAAAATCGAACGCCTGGATGCACACAGTTTTCCCTTTGCAAAGAAATAGCTTTCAGCTTGTTAGATATCTACACATACGAGTGCAAAATTTACAGAAATCCGCAGCCTTGTAAATTCCATACTCTACAACTGCTACAACGATGAAGAACCGCAGAAGTATGGTTAAAGACAAGATCGGGATGATGTGGAGACACACGTGAGTACGTTATTAGGCCGCACAAAATTTAATGCTATGTTCGACTCCTGGAATAGCGAAACTTCAATATTCCGTAATATTTTTACTGCTGCTGGTGAAAATGTAGCGTAGGAGGGGGGTTCAAATGAATTAGTTGACCTGCTGGAAAATTTCATGGGGGTCATGTACCCACTGACCCCCCCTGTGTCGGTGCCACTGAATGCTGGTGTTAACGGGCTGTGTGGAAATTATTGTTCTCGAATTGGAGTAGTACAAAGCGTCGATGTAAGTGATTCGCAGCACATTGATTGTGAGTACGGATAGTCCCCATTCGTGCACGACGTGTAGGCGCTAATATATTTGCTGTGAGAAGTAAGCGAAAAGTTCCACATTTGGAATTTTGAAACGGATTCTATTTTTTGTGTAACTATCCTACAGTTAAAAGTAAGTGTAGTGCGTTTGTATTTACGTGTATTGATGATTATGACAGACGTACTGAATGACACATTATTTACACGTGTATTGTTTACTATTACTGATGCAGCACATTGCCACTTTTGCCTGCCTTTAGCACACAATATTTACATACGGTTGTAAAACACCTTTCCCCCTCCTGAACAAATACACATCCTTATACGATATCTTACGCGCACACTGCAAATTCATTACATTAAATTTACGCAATTCCTCTGTCACTAGTCGAACGTTTTGTACTACTTCTCGAATTAGAGAGCAACAACAATTCCGCACAGCCTGTTCACACTAGCATCCAACCATCACCCAAACACCACAACGAACAGGAATGATACCTGTACACCCTTCACGCAACAAAAATACATAATAAACCGACAGCACTTCCATGGAAGTCCAACACTTATATTCATTTTAGACATTTCAGTTTGTATCTCTTTGTTTCTAAATATGTAAACGTTGAAAAACAACATATTTTCCAACAATCTGTAGCTAAGGCTTTCCGCGTACGGCGTAAAAGTTGTAAAATCAGTGTTTTCACAAGCTCTATACCCACTGCGTAAATACAGTTATTACGCTACGCAAATAGTACTTATAGGAGTAAAACTTCACGTTTGTGCATACTTCTACGCAGTTATGCTGCAGCCGCCTATTACTGAATAATCTTTGTAAAAATGGCGCGTTTTCATTTTATTAACCTGCATTTTGCAGGTTATTAGTTTTGTGCACAAACACTTTTCGTTCTCTCTTCATTTCACACTCTTTTTTGTTGTTACACTATATAAGGTTGCAATATGTACTTGTAGGAGTGGAGGATGCTCGTAGACCACTGTGAAACGACTGAAGAATTCATGCACTAGCGTTTGTGTATCGTTCGACAGCGTTGTTTCACATATGCTGGAATGGTGATAGTAAATAGTTGCGTGGGTTTGTATGGCGTAGTCGCGTAGTTAATGAAGCATCGGTCATTTGAGGTGTTCAAACGTTGAAAACATGATGACGGAGAGTAAGTGCCTGCTGTTCGTTATTAGTGTGGAGGTAGTGGTGGAGTGATAATATCTGTTTTTTCGTTCTGTGTAATTTCGGATTATTTTTTGTGGATTTTCAAGTTTAGTGTGGTCATATTCAATAGTTTCTTAGAGATACTGTTAGTGTTTCTGACGAGGTGAGGGGTGTATTTTGTTACTAACACATTCTCTTAAAATAGATGTGACAATTATCCAACCACCACTTCTTATACACGCCTAATCCTTACTAAAACATTAATCAAAACAACTTTCATACAACACAACCCCCAACACCCACATTCACATACCCCGCCGAAAAACACGTAAACACAAGGATATCTCAATTAATGCAGGTTTCTTTATATCCTGTTGTCAGGTTTATTTATTGAAAAAACGCCTCCCATGCTGTTGCGCTCGGTTAATATCCATGCGGATGGTCTACTAACTATTTTTCTCATTCTAAACATTTGACTGCGATTCCTTAGGTGTAATTCCAAAATTCCAAGAAGTTTGAAATGCTCGTAAATGGGCTCTGATAAAATCCTGAACTCCTTAACTTTTGATAAAATCCTGAACACTGAAATCTGAACTCTTGGTAAAACCCTGAACCCTGAACCCCTTACATGATCAAGGTTAATGAGGTTACATGAGCTTTGGGGCAACCGTAAGGACCCAATACGGTAAAGGTGAGTGTTTTAGAATCTGAAGATACGAGATTCTGTTCACAACACATTCTGGCCATAATTGTAGGGCGCTGGAGATACAGTGGTTCTTCTATACGTTTTTGCTTTTAACATAAGCCTTTGAGTTGACAAACGACACTGTGTCTTGCAAATGTCTTCCTACGAGGACTTCCCGGCTTCTTCAATTTCTAAACCGCGTGTTCAACTATTGTATTAACTGCATTTATAACTGTTTCAAATCGGGCTAAAATCTTCAGATTTTCGCCTACTATTGCATTTTTCTTAATTTTTCTTTTATTGTTTGTATAAAGCTGAACAACATGAGGGTAATTTTTCTTATTGGATTATCGACCGTGCTGGTCACCACAACTGATGCAGGCGATTGGACAGCTGTAGCTTCCACTATCTCCAGGATTGTCAGCAGTCAAGCGGTTGCAGCTACAAAAAATATCGTCGACACGACAGTAAGGAAGAGTGTTCCCATGACAATCTGTGGCACCATCATGGGCGTCGTTGAGGCAGCAGGTGATACACTGGCCAAAAAACAGGAGGGTCTTAACAACTCGGAACTCGTCAGGCGTCATTAAGAACAACAGCACGCTCTATTGAAAACGTTGCAACTGGCATCTGCAGCTCTTTCGGATAAGATTACTGTTATTGAAACGACTCCAGCTTCCCAATTTCTCTCATCCCTGAATCTTGCGCAATAACCACATCCTCTTGAACATCTTCCGGTGATTTCTTCGACTAGCGTAATCATCAATGAACTTCTTAAAAACGCTACCATAGCCATGATGGAAATGTCAAAACCTCCTATAGTGGCCGTTCACCCCATTCAGTGATCTTCAACCCCGAGTCAAGAGTACATTGCAATGGCAGTACACCAATGGCTGCCATTACAGTGGGATCTGTTCTTGTTGTTTTCGTAATTTTTGCGTGTGTTAGTAAGGGTATTCGAGCTGCAACAAAAAGTGAATCAGAAGGATCTGCCTACTATCAGCCCTGGGTAAGTCAGGGCACCTGGAGAAGAGAATGTAGGACACCGAATCTTCTTTGGTCAATTTATAATTTACTGCATTTTTAACCTGAAGTATTGCAGTTAGTCTTGAATGACAAATTTAATTTTGGTGTCATGGTGGGTGGCTTTTTGAACTTTTTGGCTAAGTGATGAAAAATTAGCAATGCATTTGGCTGTTGTAATCTAATTTTAGGGAATCTTTTACTAAAATTCACGCGCGGGAAATAGCATCCCAGCTGACTTCCAACACCGAGTTCATCCTAACCATGTCGTATATGATACCATTTTGGCTAAATCATAAAATCGCACATGTTTTTATCTACAAAGTTTGCAACTGTATTCATATCACTAAGTCACTAACTTAAGTGAAGCAACCATGCTAACCACGGCCGAATGTGAAAGGTAATACTTGTATTACTATATGTTAAGTACATAACATGACTTTCTAAGATAAATGATAAAATATGACTATATTTATCCCATATCTGGGTTGAAAAAGCTATTCCATCTTTCATCTTCATTTTTTAAGAGACATTTTTTAAATTAATCTTTTATCTTATCTTTATCTTTTAAATTAATCTTTTATCTTATTATTATCTTTTAAATTAATCTTTTATCTTATATTTATCTTTTAAATTAATCTTTTATCTTATCTTTATCTTTTAAATCAATCTTTTATCTTACCTTTATCTTTTAAATTAATCTTTTATCTTATCCTTATCTTAACTATTTTATCTTTACTAATTTATCCTACAATATTACAATATACAGTACACACACACACGGTTGCCCACGATTTTGCTATCGCCCTTTTCCTTTTTATCTGAATACTTTCTGGTTCATGCAGATACATTTGAAAATGTGTTATATAGGATATAACCTGGCTTTCTACCTGATACGCTAGCTCAGCACACAGCTAAAGGAAAGGATGGCTACAAATCATGTGGATATCCTGACAGCTTCACAGGTAACACTGGGCGTTCTAATTGCTGCTGTAAGTCGATATGTTATATATATAATCTTTAACTACAGGAAATGATTTAAGTATTGGAGGGATATTGTGAAAGGGCGGATGGGGGGAAAATGGCACTACTGCTCTGTAGCAGAGGGTCACCTCGTGTACGCAAGAACTGCAAACTGTACAGTACACTTGATAGCAACGGTACTTACGACAACTATGGATTAGCATTGATCCTACTGTTTGAAGGTGGTTTAGTAAGTCATTACGAATAGGCCCAATGTCCTAATTAGTTTAACTCTGACTGTTGATAACAGCAGGAGGCATATCAAAAATGATCGCCGCTGTAATGATACACGTTGTGACTGCGTACAATGACTGCTTATTATGGATTTACAATTGGACATAGTGTACAACATTCTGAGTAATCAACTGCGGGGCACTGCAAAGTCAGCAAGGCCGCTGAGCCCTTATCCCTATTTAGTTTAAGATGGGTGTCCCATCAGCAAGTACTTTATCCGTGGAGACCTTAAGGGAAACTAGATGTCGCACAAACCCAGTTGCCAAGTACAGGTTAAATTAATTGTCCGTTACACCTGCTACACCCTCTCCCCCAGTACAAGTACAAAAACTAATATGGCCATTAAGTACGAAACTATTCGCTTAACAATTAGGAATCGGACAAACGGTCGCGGTGGTAGCAGTGAAAAGGATGGTAGGAGTGACACGCGGTAGCATTGATTGTTTTGGTAACAGTCAATCTTGTGACATTGTCATTAGTAGTGACACTGTCGGTAGCAGTGGCAAATATAATACTATTGCATCATCAAAAGCATTCACACCGTCGTTAGTAGCACTAGCAGTATGGTCGAGGTTTTCTTCTTGCAGGTGATCTTTGCATCACCTGTTGCTCATCGGACGATGGAGTTATTGATGGCGGGACCTGGCGCGATCTCAGGGATGATGTAGATAATATAGTTGAGTTCGTTGGTCGTGCTGTAGAAATTACGAAGTCAAAAGGTTTGTAAAAATCTTTAAATATTCTGCAAAATTTGGAAATCAAGAAATTCCAACTTCGGGTATGAATCTTGGACCTGCTCCTTCTTCCATAAGATGAAGGTCTTGAACGAAGCTTTTAATCTTCGCTTTCAGTTCTGCTCCAGTTGCAAATCATAGATTTTGGCGTTTCCAGAAAAATTAAATTTCCTCCAGACATACACCTGGCTCCTGGAGCTATTGTATTTTTTCACGTTATCATTGTACCTAAAGTATTTCTTCTGACAATTCGCGTACTATTTGTTGTTTTCCCATTTCGTTATACCATTTGACGTGGTACTCATACCCACACCACCGTCCAGACAGCTGTTACCCTCAATCGAACCGGCTTCCCAGGTTTAACCCAAAATCACGGACGGTTTACGGGGACTATCACGTGTGTGCCAATTAAAGTTCCCAAGCGACTGAAAAAATAATGCAATAGGTTAAATGATGTGAGAATAATGCACTAGTAGTAGGGAAAATGGCGTATTTGTTATCGACGTAAGTGACGTGATTGTAATTTTACGCAAAGTGGACCTGTGGGATGCTGTTTGAAGTTTTGCATCTGAAATCCTCGTACAAAATCGAACTAAGTGAAACTTTAAAGTTTCGACAACCGTTTTTACTGTTTGATGGACTTAAAATGAGCTAGGCGCACTGTTTTACTCTTTTCTAGGTTTCAAATTGTGCTAAATACTAAATGCAGGGCTTAGTAGCTCGATATCATTGCCTGGGTTTTCCCGTCAGTGACAGTGACCGTCTAACCGATTCCGATGGTATCAGTGCTACCGACGGTGTCTTTATAGTAGTAAAACCATCGATAGCAAAATTTGGAAAATGGAAAAAATTTGTATTCTAGAGCATGGATTACGGATTTTTCGTGGATTATGTGACTGCGCAGTCCATAAATCCACCATTTTTCCGGGTAATCCATAGTCCAAAAAATGTAACTCCCTGTAATCCTAATCCGCGATTCAAATGAACGGCCCATTATTCCTGTTCGAGATTACGAATAAGGTCCAAATCAGTTTCAGGCGTGAAAAAGCGGTTGTTATACCGTAAAATACATTTCTACAACTCCCGGTAGAATTGTTTGACTTTTAGTTTGGGAAATTTTTCCGGCTAAGGTGACATTTAGCTTCATAATTGAAGCAGTATCTCATGCCGGCTGACAATTATTTCAAATAAATAGAAGCTATAACTAACCAAAAATTTTGAAACATGTGGGGAAATCCAAATTAAAATTGAGCATCAGAATCGTGAGACGCATTTTAATTGGATCGGCTTAGATTAGAAATTGGCTCATTTCACTAAAAAATTTCAAATGAAATGAATATGATGTAAATTGGCCAGAAGTGGAAGAAATTAAACTGATTTCATTAAGATGCTAT
Organism: Pseudobourletiella spinata; assembly: GCA_009870155.1. Taxonomy (NCBI): domain Eukaryota; kingdom Metazoa; phylum Arthropoda; class Collembola; order Symphypleona; family Bourletiellidae; genus Pseudobourletiella; species Pseudobourletiella spinata. The sequence goes on along the minus strand of WJFA01001411.1, from coordinate 11,648 downwards.
GATTTTAAAACTTTAGCTGCTTCACTTTTTAATAGTATGGTGCCTTCCGTAACTAATAATCCGTGTTACGGTTTGCATTATTAATTAATCCGTAATTCAAGTCGCTACTTCTCATTAATGTCACCTATAATCTTTGGTATATTGTTAGCAGTAGTCGGATTCCTAATGTATTCCATGAACTCCTCTGAAAGCCATAGTTCGTTCGAATTTTACTGGATTTTCCATCACGGAATAGCACTGACACAGTCGGTTAGAGCCGGGGAAATTACAGCACCAGCAATTCCAAATTACCCATTAAATTTAATTCTCTTGTTCTTCCCCGATTCTGGTAACCCATTTATTGACAGATTTCACTATCATCCCACTACAAATTGCTCATTAATTTATCAAAAATTTCAAACAATTACCAATTAATTCCTAATTCCGAAGCACTTTCGTATTCCTGCATCTCATGGCACATTAAAATTTTCCGAATGATACAATCATTGTGTACATAGGAATGTTCCTTTGTCTAATTGTCTCTTATCTTGTTTTTGGGCGCCTAAATGATATCAGACATGGCCGTCCACATTGGGGATTATGGACAAACCGTGGCACAGGAAGATAGATTTTGCAATACCTGTGCACGACACTCAGGTGACTGCAGTAGGGACGCAAATCCTCCTCGCAATAAATTGGAACGTTTCTGAATTGCAAGAAAATTAATGCGGAAAGCTGAGGGAAAAACTCCCCTCAGTTTATTCAACCGTCGATAAAGAGCCAATAGCAGACGTAAGAAGAAAGATCCAGCTGCACGATGTGTGGAGGGAGGTAGTTTGCTCTATGTAGTAGCAATGTACTTCAGAGCATTTGTTTGCTATATCTAGTAAGTAATGAAGATCATTCAATTTACTTTTCCTCCAGGAATCCGGAAAGCCGTCACACAAAGTTTCGGCCGTGATTTGTTATGAACGTAGGACCAATGCAATGTCGTAAACCCTAGGCTTCTCCTTCGTTAAGCTGATGAATCGACCCTCATGTACAGGTGGGACTGGTAAGTTTTTTGTCGTTTCCTCCTATTTATGTGAGTCCATTTTGGCTTCTTCCTCTTTCAAGTTACCGTTTTCACGAGTAGTGATAGAAGTGTCTATACCTGGATCACATTTTATAATGAAGCAGTTACAGTGACGTCTGGTCGATCCAACAAGAGAGTTCTTTGGTATGATTAGTCTGGATAAGGTATTGTCCAATTTGAATTTGAATCCCTCGTCGCAGTGGTTTTTTTTGCCCGGTTTTGGATTGCTTTTAGGATTCTTGCTACCAGCCATGGCTCATGACTGTCGTCACATTGATAAAAAAAACCAATGCCGTCTAACACTATCTGTTTGCCAGTCTCGGACCAAAGTGTTTCTTTCAAATCCACTTTCATCCAACAGATACTGAAAAACACTTGTCAAACACAGCAATCAGTCCTGTAGTGTACATGTTATACAGATTATTCTTCAATTTGAATGTTTTCGACAAACTGAGTCGTTTGAGTTCAATATTTGTGCCGTTCACGACTGTATCTCTGAATTCATTCTTTTATTCTCGCTGGTTGTAAATAAGTAACCCGTAGGGTAGAATTTTGCTTGACGGGACATAATGCAAGTTGTGCGGAGTGAAGTGTAACGAGATGATGTAGGAGTTGAAGCTCAAATCTTTTGTCGAAACTTAGAGCCCTCCAATAACAAAGAACCAATCGACCGTGTTCGCAAACTCCTTTTTCCCGGACAACAATGACTTCTCCGTGTACTTTTAAGATGAGGCCTTTGTAGAATCGGAGGTCAATAGTAGAATGCTGCTTACGAGTGTGGAAGCTTTAAGTGAGCCTTAAGGTCAATGAACTGATCTCACGATCTACAATATCCAGGTTAAATTCAGTCAAGAAGCTCGGCAGATCTCAAAATGGGTGTTTCCAGAGTTTATCTTCACTCTGATGACCGTGAAGAGAATCAGCTCTGAAACCAGCCGCAGAGTTTTCTAAAAATAATAACAAAATTAATGCACATTGTTCACTGAAATGTAAGTCGCCTCATGGTTGTATTGCGTAGTATGATGTTTCCACTCTTGGTTAAAACCGGAAGATATGAAAAGCAATGAATACATAACAATATTGTAGCAGAGGTAGTAGTGAGCATGCTGCAGGTTTTGCATACAGTATGCATAGGTTGAATTGATATTATTAACGTATTTAAGTGATTTTATTGACTATTTTTGATCGAATTGTACCTGCAGTCACTAGCTAGCTGTTTGTACGAGAAGCTAGTGGCACGGTTTCAGGGTTGTTAGTATTGAAATATATGGCTAATCAATTTCTACTGTAAATCTAAGATTGGTTCCAAGGTCGCTATTCAAGCACTGTATTTTCCGATAATACATTACATTTATTCATACCCTGTAAAGTTAAAGGCCAGAGCAGTAAAATGTGCTATGACTTGCAACAAATTCGGACTACAGCGAAAAATAATGTACTCTCAGCATCATCTTGTCATCATCAACGTAGTATTTGGTAAAAATTGTGAAGTCAGATCGCGACACTGTGCAGTCAAGCGGAAAAAATTGCTGCAGAAGTTGATTGATTAGCGAATGGACAGAATTGAGAAGCGATTTCAAAAATTTTCCTAACACCAGGAGTTCGAATCTACAAGAAATTTTGCAGTACAAAATATTTCCGAACCACAACGTTTCGTAATTATTTTTGCTTCATTTAGTGAAGATTTATAATAGGAGCCTCCAACTAGGATAAAGACACAAATTTTAGACTGTTTAATAAGTTAGACCCCCAAAATTTGATCCCGATGCATACATGGTTTCCTCAAATGACGTATACAATTTTTTCCCCTAAATAACAACTAAACCACACAAGGTAAAATCAGTCAAAACATGTGTAAGTCGCTCCTTGCGTAAATCACTCAAGAACTACTGCACTGCGATGCACAGCTCAATAGAAGAGCTGGACCTTTAAGGGCAGGCAAGGGAAACCTCGCTGGCTCTTTTTTCAAACACCCGACCATCCGCTTGCTAGCATAAAACAATTTGCATCTTCTAAAGGACGTTCAATTCCATTGCCAGTCATCATTTTATCAACGGTACTCGAGGTAAGGTTTTTTTGTTTCCACGAAGGTTGTGATTGCATTACATAGTACATATCGTTATCTTTTTTATGGGTGTGTACATGTGTATGTAGGATAAGTATGTATGAATGCAGCTCTTGGTTTGAGTTTAATATGTGTGTCAAAAAGTTAATAGTGAAGCTTCCTTTCTTCCGTGCTCTGGTTTTTATATTGATGTTTTACGTGTATTTTGAAGCTCGGTTATCTTGGGGCGCCTAAACCCGCTCAAGCATCAAATCAGCAAACAGAGGTCAGAGTGCTGCGGAAACCCAAATTTTGCGGTACCCGATACCCATATACATAGAGAAGCGTCCGGACAAGAAATTTCCAAAGAGGAGGTGACCAAAGCTTGCGGTGGACAATCCAGGGACATCCCGAGAATCCAAAACTTACACATAAGAGGAGATTAAAATGATTGAGGGGACGTACGTACTCAACTGCTCTTACTGCGACTTAGAGGTTGCATCGTTTGCCGCGCAGCGCCAACATGTCATTTACCAATGCCCAACCAGTAGGAAAAAGTAAGCCCGGCTAAAACCATGGAAAATATTCTCCAATTTAAAACTATGTACCTTTAAATTTTTATTACGGTTATGAAAAAAATCGCGCCCGAAAAACAGAGTAGGCCTACCATTTACGGCCACCCTGTATTTCATAATAAGTTGGAAAGGTAAATATATCCTGGATTCCATTATTTCATTCCCGACCAGAATGTTTGATGTCCACTACCAAATAATTTACATTGAGAACACAGAACTTATCCATAAAGATTATCTCTTTCAAAGTAGTTGGTACGGCAACTCAGATTTGATCCTTTTGGAGGGTCGCAAAGTCTGGGGTCAATAGTTGTCAGTGAGGGAATACGTGCGTTTTGGATTTCCAGTGACTTCTCATTAATCGACATAGTGCCATCACATAGAAAATCTGTCATCACAATTTTTGCCTCAGAACACCATGAAATTGTCAGAAAGTGTGAAACATAGGTTTTGTTTATGTCGCAAGTTGATAATACTTGTATGAAACAACAGGGGTGGGATTTTTGCGGCATGATCACAAAATCACTCGAAATTGAAAACGGTGATTTTCTTATGGGATTTAACGTAGGATTTTTCAGTTAGCACGCACTCCCCCCTTGATGGTTTAACCTCAAAACTTTGTGACCCTCTCGCCAGGTCAAACCTTAGTTTCCGCACCTTCTGCTTTTCGAAACGTACTCTTTTTGAATTAGCTCTGCGCTCAATAGGTTTTCGGCGTTGTGCGCCATTGACATGTGAAAAGTGACCAATGCTACTTATGTAACGACAATTTTTTAACGACAAGGCCCATTACGTGGGCAACATCCCGCCCGCTCTGCACAGGCAAATTAAATTAAAATCAGTAAATTTCAGAAATTTTTATTTTGTTGACGAATATGAAATTCAGGTGGTCTACAGAGTAGAATTTGGCGCCAGTTTAAATTTCATGTTGGTTTGCGAATTTGAGAAACTCCTTGGCTTACAGATTTGAGGAAATAAATTGCATACAAATGTGACGAAATGTTTTGCTTACAAACGTGCAAAAATCGTTGGGTAAAAAACTTAAAAACCTTCTTTGCTAATTAAAAATATTGGTTTACAAATTTTGAAACATTTTCCGCTCACAAGTAAGAGGCACAAAAAATATTACAAATTCCAATATTCCCGAAATCAGTTTCGAAATTTGTGCGAAAATTGCAAGCTGGGAAGGCTCTTTCGAGTCTCACCTACTTCGTCTCAATCTCATCCACAAAGGAAATCTGTTGGAAGCCATTTTCTGAGTTAGCCACAGCAATTTCACCAACAACGTTCGTTCACAGTCTCGAAGCTAAATGCAACCTTGTACCCCATCGCATCTTTTGCATCCTTCAGGACGAGATTCAAGTAGTCTTTGCGGACGAAATCCACGTAGTCCTTGAGCCCTCGTGTCTGTTCCGAGAAACATAAAATTGATACATTTTTTGAAAAAAATCTAAATTCGAACAAAAATCAGGATGGAAGGAACTTACGAACAACTCGGCGCCATTTCAGAAGACTTTGACATGACTGGCGGATGCGGCCACACCATACGCCCATCGGTGGAGCAAAGACACGAAATCCGCGACCAGTGCGGTGTCCTCACGTAAAACTTTTCCAAATCGGGCTGGAATCCCACTCTCGTGTAGCCCTTGCCACGAAAACTTTTCCTCTTCGGATCGTTCACAGTGCTCGTGCTCTTCTCCCGGATCTTTTGGGGATGAAAATATTGTTACAAAATAATGAAAGTAATTTAAAATAAATGTGAAAAACCCGATGATTGCATCCGCTAATGGGCGACTCCCAAATTACCAATGACTGATGCACTCCGGCTGATTTATTTTAAAAATTTAAAATCCTCCGTTTGGGCGCCCTGAATTCTAACTGATAGCCCAGCCCACTAATACTACCATCGAATATTATTTCAATGGTTCATGTACAAATTAGTAAAAATTATAAGCAGTTTTGTCATGACCGCACATGTGGCCACACATAGGGTTGTATTCCGTATCATGCCGGTCTTTTTGGCAGAAGTTCCGTGAACGAGCCCCTTTGATGAACGCAATTTATTTGGCCAACAGTATATATCACGATTCAGCCAACGGATCAACAAGATCGGTGCTACAAGCCACTCCCGTGATGCCGCAAAATCACAAAATGACCGAAAACATGCTTTGTTTCAGCTGCCATGTAGCATTTCTATTGGATTCATAAGATGTAATGATGTCAAAAGTTGAGTATATTCGTAAGCCGAGTCTTCAAATCCACTCCGTAGCCCTCCTTTTCAAAGGTGGTGCAAGTGTTCTTCACAAATTTGGACCCAGAATTCTTGTGTTTGGAGCAGAATTTCGTCCTCTCCTCGGAGCAAGGGTTACCAAAGATGCACCCGAACTCACTGCCGTGCAAACCAGATATAAAGTCGTCGTTGGAATTTTTCACTCGTTTGTCGTAGACCTCGTCGTATTTGATGCCGGCATGTTTGTCCGGTAGAGCTACACATAAAAATGTTGAGGCCATCTCAAATTCAAGTCTCAAAATATTTATCCAACCCACTCAAATCCGTGCAACCGTAAAATTGGCTCAAGAAACTCGCTCACTTCGGCATTCCTTCCAAAGTTTGCACTGTTCGGCCTCCCCGCCGTTGGATGATGCAAAGAGACCTAGGAATAAGGTAAAGGCAACTGTGCCTCTTATGAATGTCATTCCGATTACTTCAACCAGGAACGTTCGGTGTCGTCAAGCAGGCAAAGTCTCTCGTTCTAAATTTTTCAATTGAGTGGTGAGATGCTGACAGTGGAACGAATAGTGAATTTCCCTGTAAGCTCATTGAACAGTCCGAGCCACCGTGTCACACTTCTCACGACACATGCATTGGTTCGCACTCATTCCAGGAATGGATAATAAGGAATACGTCACGCCATTGAATTTCAACAATTAATAGCACTTCCTACTGTGTTGTATTCTTGGCAGCGCAAACGACCAGCAGAGGATGATCCGGCACCCGGCACTGCCTATCGCCATACCATGTTAATGAGCGTGTATGTTAACAAACGCTACAAAGGACGTGACAAATCGTGCCTCATGGAACAGCTGACTCATGTTTTGATCGAACCGCGGTATGAGAGGATCCGGAACGAATCTTTTTCAAGGGATGTCATAAAATCATAAACTTTTTGTGGTCAGAAGCCAAAGCAAATTACTGCATAATACCTGCCATCGGCACAAGAAATACAAGCACCATCTCAGCTGTAGTTTTTTTGTTTGTCATTTTCCAAAAACTATGATTTTTGCTTATTTGAATTGAGTTTTTACGGATATGAAAATGCCCGCTGATTTGGATGAATCATGAACAGACATTCCATTAGTCTTTCGTGTCCTTTTAATACGCCCACTCTTAAATGTGGTAAAAAGTGCCCGGTTCCGAGAGGGCCGGAATAACGACGTGCTATTTTATTTCGTACTGCAAAAGAGAGAAAAGACGAAATGTTAACCTTATTGTTATGCCTACACTAAAATCCCAGAATTAGAAATCGTGACTCCACCCTCCATCACTCAAATTCAGGCTAATTCTAACTCTTGAAATTCCCGCTCCGCTGCTTGCATCTGCATCATCGATGAAATCCCGAAGAATCTCTACAAACGCTTTTAGCGGGAAAGACTTTTTGCGCTAATGATTTGAGACCAAACGACTTGGTCGGAGAAGGCGCAGAAGATCATTGTACGGATAACAAGAAGGAGCCTCCGAGCGGCGTGGTCTGTGGCAGTGGCAACAATATGGACTAGACTGGCCAAAATGGAACGACCTAATCGTTCCTTATAAAATATAACCCTTTCATGGTATTGACGCAGGATACTGCGTTACGCTTTGATCCCTGACCCTACTGGAATATTTGCATGCATATAGTGCCCCAAGCCAACCAGGAACGTTTCAAATTTTTCGAAATTCGAAAAACTAAAAATACGTTTTTTATAAAATTTAATTATCTATCAAACAAAAAAAATTGTTTTACGAATTAATTCATGAAAATCGGCTTGAAATTGCCCGTGATAAAAATTCCCCAACAAAATCAGACATTTTACCCCATATCTCTGGTACCAGTGGTCACAGATCGGTACCCGTGGTATATTCTTAAGTTACTCGCCGAGACGAATCGTTTGGTACCTAAGTTTCTAAAATTCGAGAGTAGTTGTCAACTTTTGGTCGAAACCTCGTGAAGTTACTCAGTACTGTTTTTGTTTTTAGGCCAGGTCAAGGGACTTCAGGACTACGTGGAACTCTTCCTCAAGAGCACAGAAGGTGGTGAGGAGGGGAAGGAGAAGATTAAATTGTCCTGCGAGGCCGTGAACGACTGCTGGGAAATTGCTGTTGCTCCCTCAGAAAATGGCTTCCAACAAATTTCCTTTTTCAATAGCATTGCGACAACCAGAATTAGACAGAAAGAGACTTGATTTAATTTTAAAATTTAAAATTATGTTTGAATTTAATTTATTTAACGTTTTAATTCAATCACATTTTTGAATTTCATTTATTTTTGAAACACTGTGTACTTGATCCGATCATAATCAAGTAATGCTCAGTAATTTGTTTTCAAAATGCAGGCATTGAACTCGAATGTAATTAATTTTGTGATTTGATTTTTACGTAATTTGTTGTATTTAGTTTGATTTAAATTGTGTACTAATCTTATTTTATTTAATTTCTTCAGTTTTATTTGAAAAATTAATTTTTTTAATTTGTGTATTATTTTATTGAATTTCTTTAGTTTTATTTGATGGCTTAAATTTTGTGTATGTTGTAAACAATTTTTATTGAATTTCTTTAGTTTTAATTGAAAATTTTAATTTTATTTTGTTTAATTTGTGTACTATTTTCATTGAATTGTTTAGATTTATTTCAAATACTTAATTTTATGCAAATCTTTACTGTTTTAATTTCGAATTTCTTTGGTTTTTATTTCAAAAAGTTTAATTTTGTCTAATTTGTGTAACATTTTGATTGAATTTCTTTATTTCATATATTTACTTGAAATAATTGGTGAAAAAGTTGGAACAACTCTATTCAAAATTTACATACTGTGTCTGGGACGAGCCCAACGGAACTGATGAATGGAGTATTTGAGGAATTCGTTCATAAGGGAAATGACCAACAATCAATTATAGCTAAAGCATGCTGAATAATATAAACGTCCACTGTGCCCTAAAATCTTCTACATAGTCAGCATTCGAAAACGGAGTCTTCGAACAACTGACACATGCGCCCGTTTAACGATTTATTTACTCAAGTTTGAAAAACGACCGTTTTACAGACATGCGCACCACAATGCAAAATAACAGCTTTGCCCAAACGAAAACTAGGGGAAACATGCCTGCATATCCACGTCCTCCGACGCTCAGAATGTGAGCAAGAACAACAGCTGGTTCAGAATTTCCTCGCAAACGCCCACAGGAACGGCCAAGGAGACTTCCACAAAGTTGCCAATGTCCATTTGGATCTGACGGAGCCTCCTGGATTCCTTCAAAAGTCGTTGCCGCCCTTCCCGATCCAAGGCCATCAACACATGCTTCGGACCCGTCTCAATTTCTCCCAGTACAGACTCGGCAGCCTTCTGGGCTTTGATCACGTCAAAAAGGATCCACAGGACCGTGGCTAGGATCCCAACAGCAATGCAGGGCAGTGGTGCGTACAGATACCAGACCAAATCAGTGAACTGGAGGGAAGCATAGAGGAAAATGACGACGGCCAGACCCGAGACGAAGATTGCCTGAGCATTGAGGTCATTGGCCCAAATCTGATATATGCGGTTGAAGACGAGCAGATTGTTGTACAGCTGAATCCATCTGCGCCGGTCCTCCAGTGTGCAGAGCCGAAATTCTCTGAAAATGTTTAACGAAACTTTTGCTATTCATTCATCCTCCTCAAAAACCTTTGGTAACCAAGTCGCAGTGACGTCAAAAATTTGTGGACCGAACCTCATTTTCTTCAGGTAAATGCTGTGAACGCTGACCCCAATGGCGGCCTTCAGACAACCAAAGCCCGCAATGAGAAGTGTGCTGACGTTGACAAAGATCTCTGGTAGCAGAAGAGCGAGCTTCCACAGTAGCACACCTCGAAAATCCATCTCCGCCCCGATCATCCCCAGGCTTGTGAGCATCGGGAAGAAGAAGACGGGGACCGTATCAAATATCAAACTTGCCGCGGCGGCTACTAATGCGGCGGTGAAGGCAAGTCCCACAACCGTGATCGCTTCAAATGATGCTCGGAAGTCGGAGAAAGCAGCCTGCTCGTCCTCCAGACCCACGGAGTCGAGAAGGGCGGACCAACTACGAAGCACAGCCACTGCGCCCGACCAGTTGACCACCGTCGTGCTACTCATGCTGAACACCATGAAAGATTTGAGGATTATGAGGACGCACACGAGGGAGTACATGTCGAAACTGTGGGATCGGACAAATTGAAATGCCCCGAAGATTTTACTCAATTCCACGAGTGATAGCACAAGGCAAAAAATACGGTGCCACACCAAGCGCGGGAAATTCACTCGAGAAATCCGTCCGTCCGATCTCCTTCTCTCAAATGGGATACTGCCCACGGTGGAGCAGAAACGGAAGGTGAATTCAAAACATTTGTACGCAAATCTGTGCATGTCCTCCTGTTGGAAGTTGAAGGAAAATAGAAATTTTTCCACGGGACCCTCGGTGGAAACCGGGAATTTTGAAATCTTTCGACTTTTTTTCGCGCGGTTGTTATCCCCGCGTCGCCGTTTACCATTCTTTTTCATATTGATGCAATGGCCTCGCAACCTGTGCTGCAGCAAGGAATAGTGGCACGTACGCACTGAATGGCCGACAAGTGAAGGTTCCGGTTGATATGCTTCCATTCAAGTTGGATTTCAGAGGTGTGGCCCGCAGCTGTGAATGCCACAATTTATTTAATTTGAATCAGTAAACCTTTTTTTGCATTAAATATCGTGAGTAGGACGAAAGGAGTAGAAAATAAATTGATGGTGCTCGATTCGTAGTTGTAAATCATTTGTCACTATTGGTGACGAATGAATTTTAGCATTTTTTGGACATCATGCCTGCTTAAATATAAAGGCCACTACGTGAGTTCCAAATTTTGCTGCGGGGCTGTGCAAAAGTGACTTCATCATATTTTCAAAAATTTAGCACACAACCATCCCAAATGATGACGAAGTTAACATTGCGGTAAATGGGGTAGTTTTACCCACCCATTGACCCATTCGATGACGTCATTAATGGACAGCTCTTAAACACCAACTACTATTTCCTGAACAATATTTCTAGAATTTTGAAGATGAAAAGTGGATGTGCAAAAAGTGCAGCTTCGAGGCCAGACCTCTGGCCAACAGGCATGAGCACCGTTTAATCACAACGAGGTGCGTACTGAGTGCTCACATGGGATTACTGACTACTGCGGACTTGTACATTATTAAAAGAGAATTATGAAGCCCAAAAGCAATGAAACATTGCAGAGGGAAATGTTGTAGTTTAAAATAAGCTAGTCAATCAGCACTTAATGTTTAAAATCTGATAGAAATATTAATTAGCCTCCGCAACGTGAGTTACAGAGGTGAGGCCCAGGACAACATTAACGGGCGTCGGCCGCCTTTCAAACACGTGCATAGGATTTTAGGCACGAATGTTGGGAGTAGGATGAGTCTGTTGAGGCCTGTCCAGGAGTTACGTGATCATTTGATTGGGTCAGTGGTTAGCTAAATATATGAGAATAGATGATGTACTCAGTGAGTCCTATGCTGCAGGAGTAACGTCATACCCTGTGAATGTATGCACATGCTAACTGTAGAATTCCGGTCTTCAATAAAGGCAGCAATCTCAACGTAGCAAACATCTTCAATATTCTCGCCCGCGTTCATACTGCATTGTTCTCCAAATAAATATTTCTGATCGTCAAGAATCAGGCATAAATAGCGATGCAACTGAATGTGGTGGAGCAGAAGACGTT
>WJFA01001410.1:0-21681 GCA_009870155.1 Pseudobourletiella spinata | reverse complement strand
GCGCCATGCGCAAGAAAGTTTGGCACTTTCCTATGTTACAGACACTGCTGCATGCGATGGTACTAGTCCCAGGTTGATATCGCTTGTACAGACCTAAAGCACTACTCGTTAGTTTGCTCGTAATGGTCGTTATAGTTTGCTGTGAAAAGGAAGAAGTCGCTGTCGGTAGATCGCTGTATCTTCAACATCAAATGGTTTTACAGGGCTTTACTTGTTGTAGAGAACTAATTCTGGGAATATCAAAGCCAGCCAGTGTAATCCTATGGGAATTACTAAACGAACGAACCACTAATTCGACGTACCCCGTCCGACCAATTGACGAACCGACAAATCGACCTCCCTACGAACCGAAAAACAACTCTCACCACTAATCGACGAATCAACCTCCGGACCAACTACCGAATCACCCTCCCTACCATCGAACGAGCCACCCTTTCCACGAACCACCTTCCCTACCAACCAACGAACCACCCGGCACACGAGCCAACGATTCACTCTCCCCACGAACCACCCTCCCCACGAGTATCCTCCACACGTGCTAACGAATCTCCCTACCCACAAATCGACAAGCCGCGTTCCCCACGCACCGACGAACGGTTTTTCTGTTGGTTTGGAGGGTCATTCGTTGGTTCGTCGGGAGGTTGGTTCGTTATGCTGTCGGAGAGGATTGTTTGAATTAGTGTTTCGTTGGATCGTCATTTTGTCGGATGGGTTCGTCGCATTAGGGGTTCGTCATGGTTCGTCGTTTAGTAATTCCCTAATACCACGTTTCTTGTCTCCTTCACCGAGATAATCAGGTGGAGTTAAATGCTAATTATTTCTGAGCTCTCAGACTTGATGAGCTACCTCAGAGGATAGAGTTCTCAATAGTAATCACGAAAATATGGTTCCGCGCAAAATTTTGCGAGGTTGAATACAGCACTAGGACGGCTCCGATTCAGCTCTTACTCAGTATATAGCATATAGTATATCAAAGAATAATAGCTATTTGGTATGAACAGCAAGGGCTTGAGGATAAAATCGTCTGTGTTGCTCATCTGTTATGCAGTAGTAAAAATAAGGAGGAAAAATTTTGCAAATTTGCAGTCGCACGTGGCCTACTTGAAAGGAAACTAGCACCCGTAAAGTTAAGCTCTGTTGGCCGGAATCGCTGCACAGCAACTCGGATAAAAAGTTTATCTTTATTCAGGAAAGGAATGAGAATATTTCGTAACTTTGCCCCTCACAAAGGATAATCCAATACTTTGTGTCATTTGTTATTCTCAGGAAAACGGAAATAAACTGGGGGAGTAATACTCTGCTAACTTATTCCCCCTTTATTCCTTGGGATCCTTACCAACGAAGTCACTTTGTATACTACTCTGTGGTAGGAGTAGGAGTTGAGCTCCTCGTGTAATTTATTGAGGACATAAACTATTCGTTGGAGTCGAAGGGAATTGAAGGCAGTGTAGCCGCTGGTGCAATAATAGTTCATCTTGTTAGACTCAACGGGGGTGGTCAGTCTTAAGTCTAGTCTAGTCCAGGAAATGGCTACGTAAGGACCTTTTCCTTATGCCGGTCTGTTTATAAAAGGTCCTGAAGACAAGGGGAGTACCCTGAATGCCCGTGACCACGGGAGAATTTCTAAGTGAACAATACTAGCTCGATATTATTGAAGTCACTTATAAAGTATGCCAGCGCAAGTAGCCAGTTACACACATTGTAAATGCTTATCCTGATCCAAATGGTCGCTAAATATTTACTCTTCTGATTTACGGGCACAGTTGAATAGGCAATTTATTGCTTTGGCTCCCAACTACAATTGACAGATGGGCTAACTGACTGACAGAACAGAGTGAGACTAAATGTAAGTCTGAATGTGTGCAAACGATGCACCTGGGATTCAACCCATGGCGACTTAATAATCCTGCGATACGATATAGGACTCCTAAATAAGCCGTAGGGCACTCGTACTCGGAAATTGCGTGTTGAATAACAGCACAGAGTCTGAATCTCTATGGACTCATCCATATGTTTAGGGCGGTGCACGTGCAAAATTTTGGCCCCGGAACTAATCTTATTCCCTAGGGACTTCACGAGTCCATGGAATTCCATAGAACTGAATGGGTTAACTGGGATACATACATTGTGGTTCCAAGTGCTTCCAGCATTGCAGTAGTTCCAACTACGTGGATGAAAAGGCGGAAGGGATTTCTCGGTAATTTTGTGAATTTTTATTACGGATTCTCCAAGTGACAGGGTGGTTGGTGTATTATTTATTGCGAGGAATTGAAGTTTGACTAGTTTATTTTGAGGCTCCTGGGGTTGGCTCTGATCAATATATAAATCCTGCTTTGAGGGCTAAAGTGCATCCTATAACTCATGGTGACAAGCTCGGGTGACACAGGAGAATATACAACAGCGTCTGATTGCCAGCGCGGGCGGATACAGCTAAATAATAAGAAAAAACAAGCTCGCTCCTCCTAAAAATAAAGTCAATTTTTACTACAGTCACAGTCAACCTTCCTCCTCGAAATCTTTCATGTTTCGTCCGATTAGATTCACGAGGTAGCTACAGTACATGTGTTATGCAACGGGGAAAGAGTCTGGGTGTACTAGAGATGTATGCACAGGGGAAAAGTGGCAAGTTATTTTCAGCTCTTGATAACCCTCTCGAGAATGACGCTTCCGAGGAAGTTCCTCTTGGAAGCATATAGTAGCATACAGTAGGCGAATCCTCTAAGAAAATTCCCGTTTCCAAAACCCTCACCATCTTTCCTGCGGAGTGGGGAGACTGTGAAAACAGAGAATAAAAAATGGAGTAAAAACACGAGTGATAGAAATAACCTGGCTGGATTTATTTGTCAGTAGCTTGTATTTTACGCTTTGTAGTTTAGTTTCCGATTACTTCTCCTTGCCACAATGTTGTGCGTGTGCACTTTTAGATAGGATCCGAGTAGATGTTGTTATTACATTGGAAGTGTGGCCAAAAAAACCAGCAGAGTTCTTGTCATTATTGTCACAGCCCTTTACATATAGTCAACCATTAAGAAACCAGACAGATGCTCACACACGCATGCACCGACGCACCTATCTGATTCGAACGTCTACAGGCAAAAAGCGCAAACCCCTTGCACCCTCTAACTAAGATCGCACACACACGCACGCCCACACAACATACAAGCTTACTATCGTCAGACAGTCATGCATTTAGGGGTGTATACGCCCACACATCAACACACAGTGGCACAACTTGATAGAATCACAACACGGAATCCTCTTTACATGCACCCTCTCACAGGGCTGGAGATGATACGTTGCTCTGGAAAGAATTAACGAGTCTCTCGTGTCTTCCATATGACTACATGAAATTTATTCTAATTTTCTTACAAACCCTAACGGCTTTCATGATAGTATTATAATACTTCATTCTCGCACTTATTTTTTGTCGTTGGTCCTGGGAAATTAAGCCGCCTTGCCGTTGTAGGCAAGCTCACACACACGCCGTCAGATTCTTCCTTGCACAAACTTTCAGTTGAAGAGCTCATCATGACCCCATGTTCTACCGCTATCTTTCCCATCCTCCAAACTTCCTTGTTCCTTTCGTTTATCTTAATGCGTGTTTGGGCTGGATCCAGTAGATGTGAAACTCATCTTTCAGGGCTTTACGGGACGAGGGTTCCCCAAATGGGGAAGCTCGTAGCCATTTGCACATTTCTTTTCCAGCTGTAAATGTCGGCGCTGGTATTTTCTTATTGTTACTCAAGAGAGTTCTGACTGCTCCTGTTAAGTTGACACCATACTTCTGGTCCTTAAGTACCAATTCATTGATGAAAAAATTCAGTAAGAAATTCCATCACATGACTCTCGCATTCGGGCTGCATCCATTCTGAACTTTGTTTCATGCTGAGATTTCGATGGTTATAAAGCTCAAGTCGACAAATAAATCGATGACACACCATCATTCACAAGAGTTAACCAGAGCCGGAATGCAAAGTCAAAGTGACAATTAGATTGCTTATTTAGAAGCATAAAAAATGTGTAGACTTCCACGACAAGGGAGAGGTCTCCCGAGTAAACAATAATCATGCTTAATGGGGGAAATTCAAGTGTTGACAGGTACAGCCCCGATTAAAAAGCCTAAATGATGAGCTATGTGGAAGAAGTAGGAAGGCCAATTTGATCCTTCCACCGAGGCATTTCAATTAGAAATGACGGGCCAATTTGCCGTAGGAGCAGTACTGTGTATATCCGTCGTCTTTGACGTTTTGTCTGTAAAGCGAAGCCTTACAGATACACAACGAGAAGTAGTACGACTTATAAAATGACTCCGGGCAGGCTGACGATGGGAGCATAAACAGATGTCATACAAATTCGTCATGAGAGAAGACCTAAGGTTGAGGTGCGGAGCAGTGCTAGGATGAGGAGTGAGCACCGTGCAATTTTCATAGCTCTCCCCGCCCAGTCCGCTTTGAATAATTCAAAGTAATTATGGAAATTAGGGCCTGCATGTGAAATTTAATGGGAATCCGACGGAATGGGTACCCATCACAGCGGCAGTTGTAGTACTATTCACCAGCCTGTCTCCTCTTGTTTACACAGAGGAAAGTGTGCACTCCGTGCTCATAATGCACTCTCTGTACACTCGTGTGTGCGTACTCGGCAGATCAACTGAGCCCGTTAATACCTCATTCATTTCGCACCTCTCTCATCTGCCTTTCAAAGCTTCCACTTGGAAACTCGTCCACAAATGAGCCATTATTTTAGTTTTCCTATGAACACCCCTCCCATTCATACGTGCTGCAATGTGTAATGTGTGCACTCACTTCACAAGGCTTCCTTACTTCCCCCATACAGGATATTATTACCATTTAGAGTTTTGCCAGACTCGCATTGCAGTATATAAACTTGGGGTGCGGAGCAATTCAGGATTTACTTCGGAGGATCCTCTATTCATTTACCACTTGGAATAATAGGACTGGAAATTTTCTCAATGAAATTCTCGTTTGAGTAGAAGTGCAAAATACTTTTAATTGCCAGAGTTGTGAGCCCCACAGACTTTTTGGCAAATCCTTTGAATTCCTCTGGCGTAAACACATGTGAATGTCCGGGCTAATTCACTGCCTCACCAGTTTCATGCAGTCCGACTGAATTCTTCCTTTTTATAATCCCTTTTCTACCTGTGTGTTTTACCAGCTGCTCGTGTTTAGAGTGGAGTTCAAAACGATGTTTATCTTGGATCAGTATGGAATGGAATGAACCTACTGCTTTACAATAGCTCGCATCTTACTTGAACAGTTTTCACATGTAATGTGTGCGTGTGTACTGAAAGCCATTAGAATTCTCAGTGCGACCATAAAGCTTTTCACTCGGGCTAAACACTGACTGAGAGTGGGAGGATGATTATGGTTGTAGTACCCTGTTGTTGACTCCGGTGCGGAGTGCTCTTCTACGACACAGATATCCATGTGTGCTCGTGCTGCCGGTAGTGGAGGAGGAGATGAGCGTGTAAGTTAAATTAGTGGAATGGTGCTCATGTACTCTACCCGTCATAATTTTTCCAGGATTCCATTACCCGGGCCCGTCACACATTGTTAACTATTGGAATTAATTAGGTTGCGGTTCCTATCTCTGGCTCCCAATATTCGTTCTATACTTTAGAGTGCATTAATGCAGTGAAACCCATGAGTGTTTGCTTGGGTGCGTGTTTGGGTCTGTGTGGGTTTGTGTGTTTGCATCTGCCGTGCTGCAATCCTTTCCACAACCAGAACGGTCCTACCATTAGAGGAGATGAAGAAAAGTAATGGAGTGAGCAAATAATATTTGACTGGTCTGAAGGGAATGTATAAAATAGTCTATTAGGATGGAAAGTGGGGACATTTGGACCACTTGTTATGTTCTGTACTCTGACTCCAACGTCTGCATGTACTTACGCCATGTTTAACAATGTGCACCTCCGTAATGACAAGGGCCACGACGACCACTCTATCTTTGAGGGAACGGTATTACAGATGAAAATGGGTTCTTTATTCTACTGTACAGTGCTGAGCGCGGGAGATTTGACAGCTTCACAATGCAGTTGGCTGTGTATCGGTGCAAAGTAGGAATAAGGCAAACCTCGTGTGGGCCTTGCAGCCACCGCCGGAAACGTCCTCTGTGAAAGGACGCGCAGTGAACATGCTACTACTATTGAAACTACTACTACTGTACACTGCATTTTCTCATTTCGGAGAAAGCCGTATGGAAATATACATGCACGTGTTGAGCATGTACAACTGTATTTATTTATCGTCAAGGATAGAGAGAGAGAGAGAGTGACTTAACCTTTTGTTTTACTTGGCTCTCGTTCACCACACCATCATACACATACTTACGATCCCATTTCGATCCCGCTGATTCCATCATGCTTCCCAGCACACACCGGGTACAGTATAGCAACAGTAGGAGCCGAGAGAGGAGACGAGATGCTCCTTAATGGCCTTCCAGTTCATGAAGTGTGTCTATTGCATTTTTTTCGACCGGGCTCATCTGTTATTCTCTGTCTTTTAAAAGGAATCCCTTTTGCTTTTTCGCAGGAATTGGCGCAGTTGGTGCTAAGCTCTGAACAAGTGCGCACTTGGACGAGAAGAAGCCATGGTTACGGATGTGCATCTTCTCAGCCGCTAGCTAAAAGCGTATGTGACGAAGAGGAGTCATTGTTGCTGTAGCACTGCAGACGGGGGTATTTTAAATCTCAGCTTACATCCCAACGCTGCAATGCTACGACGTCACCCCCTTCCGCCAGCAACATTTTTGTCCATGCACAGGAACTGAACCGAAGTGTAGGAATAAGTTGTTCTCAAGTGGAAAAAAGTGTTCAAATAAAAGGACAAGGTGTGAAAAAGTTACAAAGGTGAAAACAGGGAAGTGATACAAAAAATTTTTGGAAGGGAGGTTAGCGTTTTGGGCAATGTTCGTGACGGCATGCCAATGTGCTTTATCGATGCGATAATCAGAACAACGACTCAAACTCCGACTATCTCGTCTTCCTCAACTTCTGAAAATCCTGGTTCTGCAAGAATGAAGATGGGATTGGCTACAAGCATGAGCTTCTCTAGTTGAGAACTCGTGCAGATGTCTATCGTGGCAGCCTAGAAGTATAGAATGATTCGACTTCCCGATCCCTTCTTGCGGCGACTCTTCGCTCCTTCTTGTGTATTCTTCACATGGTGGCCTGAATATTTAATTGTCTCATTTCCTTTCACGAACCTCCAGAGCCATTCGCCTTGTCATTTACTCCCATTGACGAGGTGAATGTGAGAACAGAGTAAGAGAGGACAGACGGAAATAGAGATTTGATATGAAATTTATGTACACTAAACCTTGGTAGGGTCCAAGTGGAGAAAAAATGACGAGTCGTCCAAGTTTCTTCGAAGAGGTTCTACGAGAAACCCTGGCGGAGGATATGAACAGACATCGAATGTGTGGAGATGAGACCGGTGGAGAAGGGGGTGGCTGTGGTGGTGATGATGATGAGGATGAGCTGGGAAAAAATCCAACAACGCGGACGTGGCCCGTGTCCCAGCCTAATCGGGGTCATGTTAGATCCTGCATAGAATTCTCACCAGCTCCCGGACCGTCGATGCTCGATGCGACCACACCAACGAATCCAGGCGGAAGTACTTTGGTGGACTTGCGAACGAGTAGCAGACTCTCGAATCCTTTCCTTGATTTAATGTTCAGCTCCGCCTTGGAAGGAGATGAGGAGGAGGATCAGGCTAATCATAGTAATAGCCAAAGTTTAAGTTTGAGTTTGTTGAGTAATGAAGAGGGTGATAGTGATTCGTGTGGAACACTTTCTGAAGTCTTTGACTCACTCTCACGTTTTTCCGAAGTCTGTTTGGCTTCGGCGGAAGCCATTACCAGTGCTTCGTGCTCAGCTGCCGCCGTAGCTGGTAGCTCAGCGGCTCAGCAAGCCACTTCCGCGCGGTCCTCATCCTCCGTTCATGTAGTCTATGACTCGGTCCGATTACGCCAGAGCTATACAAGAGGAGCAAGTGGGTTTCATGGGAGTCTGGATAGCGGGAGTGGGAGAAGCGGCGGAGGTGGAGAGCAACTGGATCTGGCAACGAACGGATTCATGCACAGTGTGACCATTCGCAGTAATCACCATCAGCAGTTGGTCCAGGGTTATGGCGGGGATGAGCCAGACCAACTTCCGGATCCCAGTTCCTTGGATAGTGGGGCTGGGGCAAGTTTGGCTTCATCCCATCGACAAGACATCGGTCCTGCCCGTGGAGGGTTATGAGCCGTCGTCGTCGAACAGAGTGTGGAGTGACTATGGCAGCGGTAGTGATGCTGGTATAAATTCACATTTGTTTTTCGTAAATAACTTCCTCATAAGATTTTCATTTCAGATTTTCAAGTTCCTTCGTTTATTCGCGTTAACAGTTTGTTTGCTAACTCCAGCTATGTTTCAAGAAGTTTTTTAAGCTTTTAAGTTTGTGACCCTGGTTGCTCTGTGTAATGTATATGCGGAAGGTTGAATCCTAGGCCGATAATGCGAAACGAATGTCTTTTCAGGGAACAATTCAACGATGAGCATGCCATCCTTCCCGCGAGCAAGTTCTTCCTTGCCCACTCAGACTCCTCATCAGCTCCACCACCATCAGTCGTCCGGTGCCCTCATCGCTCTCGGTCGCACGGATCGGAGCAGCATGGGTGGAAACGGAAGCCTTGCTGATACATTTCACATCGACTCTGTAATCGCCGCTGTCCAAGAGGCTCAGCCGTACGTCAGCTGCTTGGACTGGCAAGAGCGGTGCATGGAGCTGGAAGTTGCACTGCAGCGATTTGGAGAACAAGCAGCACGTGTGAGGCTACTCCTACGTGACAAGGTCAGGAATTTCTCCATTGGAAATTCATTGGGTCCGAGGGGGTTGGGCAATTTGAGGGGATTCTTTCGTGCATTCTCTAAATATATTGCGCAGATTTGTTCATGTATGCATACCTTCATATAGTTTATATGTCTGTGTGTTTGTGTGGATGGGCCTAAAAGGCGCGGCGGCATTTCACTATATTCCATCTCCTACTGGGGTGTACAGTGTGGTATAATATTTTTGTGCCCCGGCGCTTTCCGTCGGGGATCCCATATATTTCAAAGGATGATGAGAAATAAACTGGCTTACAGTGGGGAATTGAAAGAGCCCTGCAACAAATGGGGGAATAGGGAGCGACGAGCTTCCAGTAGGAAGATCTCTTTGGAGCTAGACACAATGCTTCCGCTCACTACTTCCTCTCTCTAGTTGGATCCAACACACCCAGTACTACTACTCCCGCTCCTTGGGGTCCTTGAAGAACAAAGTTTCTAGGGAATTTATATCTGGGCTGTGTATGCACTTACTTTGGAATGTGTACACAATCCCCTCAACCCTCGCCGTAGTACTCCTCTTCCAAAGACCATTGTCAGTTTTCCACTTGAGATGGAACTGCCAGGATTTAGAAGCTTTGACTTTTTTCATCGAATTTTCCCGTCAGGAAAGGGTGAGGTTTGAATTCAATTTAATTTTCATCGCAAAGTACCTAAAACGAGTAGTGGGTGGGGGAGATGGGAGAAAAAGAAGGAAATCATTCACAGCTCTTTGACCACACATACTTAGGCCTCCATCTTGAAGGAGGAGTTGGGTTCCATTCATTCCATAGGCTTTGCTTCCTAGTTAACTCGTCTTGCTTTAGGTGTTGTCAAGGATTTTCCTTGAGCCTCCCTGTATCTGCATCAAGGTTTTTGATGGGCTTCATTTTCAAGTCCGGGGTATCACTTGGAAACTAATTAGATTTTCATGGAGGATCGGGTATCTTTCTTCTCAATGCCTATCCGAATGCTTGATAGTTGGGGTGGAATTTTTTCCTCATGTTCCAACCTCTCCCCTTCCATTCTCCTGCATTTATTGCTGAGAATACTTATAAGTGTACGAAATGAACCAAAACTTGGGAGTGCGGATGGTTCGGAAGATTGTGGACAGGCGTCGTCCCATGCTGGAATAGTAGGATCGATGGAAGACCGGATATTGCCTCCAGCTTTGATTTCATCTCTCACACACTATGTTTGTTCAGTTCAGGAGATGCCCTGTAGGGCTGAAGGTGTTTGTCTGAGAGTGTGTGCTCTTGACATCCGCACACTTGCGGTCCTCCTATACTTTGCCTCCACATTCCCTGTGACCTTCCGCCGCCGTTGTCATCCCTCCACACTTCCAAAATGATTTAGGGCTCAAAGAAAAAAGGAGTTAACTCAGGGTGTACTTAGAGGAGGGCTTGAGAAAGGGACTGTGACAGTTCCCTTACAACAGCAGGGTAAGGAGCACCGTCCGGAGGGCTGCCTGTATGCCTTTTAGGCCGATCCTTAATCTTCACATAGTGAAAGGAAGGATGTAAAGTGTGTGAATCCTCACTGGGCGGAATAACTCGGGGTCTTAAGTCGTACGCATTTATAGGTCGTCTGAACCTTCTCGCTTTCGTCTCTTTCCTTTTCGGAAGTAAAATGGAGATAAAGGGGACAGGAAAATCTCATTTTATGTTTTCATCAGAGCTGAGCCACTATATAACTTTGTTCGTTTAACGTTATTATTATTTTATCCCACGCTCTCTCGCTCTCTCCATTTCTTCAGGGAAGGTCTATGAGCCGGATAGGAAAAATTAGATTGGGGCTCCAGCCCTTGATCGTTGCTTTATCACTATTCTGCTGGTCTGACGTCCAGCTGCGTTGCGTAAAGAATAACTATGTAATAGGACGTAGACACGTACGAAGGGAGGAATACATCTGTTCTTTTGGAGTTTTTCCTTTTATTTCTGTCAGATCGAATGGTGGTGTGCGGGAAGGGGTGTGGGTTAAAACCGGTGTAATTTTACTACCTCGGCCTATTTTTGCTCGCGTGTCATATGTACGGCAGCCGCAGTATACTGACAAGCTGAAAGACTGGGAAACCTTTCCTCTCCTCCATTCTCCATAAAACACAATATTTGCTGACTGTCTATATTTTTTGCGAGTGGAAATGATTGATGTTGAAATTAGTACATGGAAGGAGAGTGAGTATGGTCCTAGTGGTGATGCAGCTAGTGGTACTGGTGCGTAGTGGTAACAGTACTAGCATAGTTTATGTGCAGAGGCAACTTTATTCCACTTTCTGAGTCGAGAGCACCTTTCAGATTTGTAGGAGTATATTGCCCCGCCACGGCGGCATGGTAGTATAAGACTAATAACATGGGAACCCACGACAGCTGCGTAATGTTCCTCTCTTATTTTCTCCTAAAATCTACTGTGTGTGTACACCATCCTCCGTGTGGTTTCCCAGCAGACAAACCCGCGGGTTCACTCACGGGGTGCTGCTGTAGAGGATAACTGATGCAGGGAACTAATGCTAAGAACAAAGGGAGGCCTCAGCAGTGCTGTATGTATGAGCAGGATACGTGGGAGAGAGTGGAGAGCAGAGTTGTATGAAAATTTATGAATGTAGCTGGAAACAAATTGTGGGCAATTTCCAGTGTCGGCTGATTCACAGAATGTAAGGATATTATTAAAATCCTTATCACTCATGTCAGCTTGATGAATTGGACTCTTCGCTGTGGGCCCAGCTCAGTGGGGTGGGAGACATCGCACGCGAGATTGCATGGAAAAATAGTGTTTTTCTTACTACTTCTCCTGTACTGCCACTACTATATACTGCCACGTGGATGGCAGTGGGAGAGAAACACGGGCGGAAATCCCGCAATAAGTCGTCCTCTCTTCCTATTACGTTACCCTCTCATTACGACTCCGTACTTCAACAGAGAGGAGAGAGGAGATCTCTTCACCCTTTCACCAAGGAGAGAGTGGAGTCGTAAGCTCCTGGCCTTGTCGGCACGGGATCACGGTGAGAGCTCTAATCATGAGCGCTGGTGCGTCTCATGGCCTCAGTATAGTAGAGGTGGATGACAATGCTGTATTTCTACATGGTCCGCCCGCACAGTAGGTGGAAGCTCGGTTATGAAGCCACTTCCCCCTGGCCTATCACCCGCTCTGTCCAACTTGTGCCTTGGCCAAATTAATTTCCCCCCGAAACTTTCCTTCAGCTCTCCTTACAAAGACGGAACACACGTGTGATATGTACGCAGTAGTTTTTCATGGACATAGAAATCATGTGGGATAGACGTCAGTCTTCTAGAGGTAACGAACAAGTCCGGAAGGGGATGAGGAAAGCAGGCTGAATTAATTGGCGTCATGATGAACCCGTAGAGTACACGTGCTGTGTTTTGTCTCTTTCCCGCGGTTGTGATTGCCCCGGTGATATAACCGCTGATGTTGTTGAGCGGAAAATTGGGCCCGTGTGGTGACGCTGATTTTATTACAGTTGAATGCCCGTGGAAGAAGTGGTTATAAATTTATATCGAGAGTAATAAATTGGGAATGGAATTTTTAAATTAAAAATTATAGCCTTTCCAGAGTGCTACCTGTACAGGGTTCTTTGTAGCAGCGAAGTTGACGTGTTGCCACGAGAGAGACGGGGTTAGGACGCATAAAACCCGCTGTAAAAGGCTTATGCATGACCATCCATAAAATGACAAGGGGTGTGGTTGGGAGGGAGCTTCCGCGGAGGCTTTATGATGAAAGTTATCCCAGCAGGTGACTGATCCATACACAAGCCGTTATTGCCCGTCGGCCCGCCATCATCCTCTGCATGAGCTGGATCGTTTCGTCTTGCTTGCACCGGAGAGAGAGAGAGAGAGATATGGTACGGTAATCCTCTGTGGAGAACGGAAAACCAGGGAAGATAACTATATATAGGGGAGATGCAGATGGTGATCATTGTGATAAGCACACACGTGGGAGGTTTGATTATTACCACGTTCTGCATAACCACCCGTATCATTTCCTGGGTTTATTAGGACAGCCTTCACAATGTTGCGAGGAGGTCAAAGTAGTATTACAAGGGATTAGGGGAGCTACTACTGGGAAGAGAAGGAACGGAGCTGAACTAGAGAGCTCAACTCCTGCTACGTGCGCAGTCAGTCATGATGTATCGCTCTCTGCGGAGGCTGGAGTGTAATTAGATTTTCGTTTTAATTTAATCATGAACTGCAGCGGGTGCATAATGAAGTGATAGTGATGCTGAATGCGAGAGTATCTCACAGTTGAGCATACAATGTATCCTTTCGCCTTTGTTGGATGCCTGAAGCCACAAACGATCGTGACTGCATCTACAGCTGAGACTCATATAACTACGTACGGTGCTGCAAAATTGAACGGGACAGAAGTTAGGGACAGAAGCACAGCTGCAACAAAGACTAAAGAGCAAGGCGGTGCAAAATATATGCATTGGCCGGGAATCGAACCCGGGTCGCCCGCGTGGCAGGCGAGCATTCTACCACTGAACCACCAATGCTTCGTAAGTTGTTCTCTCAGTTAACTAATACAAGTATCCTCTAACCTAAAACTGATCTTGGTCGTAATGGATTGGGTTAATTTCACGCTTTCACAAATCTCTAGCCCCAGGCAGGTCTGATTCTGTAGATTCTCTCTTCATTCAAAAGCATTGAGATCGTGCAGAGAGACTCGCAAGGTAATTGCTCGTGGTGTACTGCATGCCTCGGCTCAATCAGTAGTGCTCAGTTGGAACGAATGAGTTAAGTCAAAAGATAGTATAGTAAAAAAAAATGCAGAACTCCACAAGAAAATTCAGTCATAGTTAATCTTTGCCTTACGGCATTGTCAACCTCGTGGTGAACGTCACTCTTAGGAAACATCTGGTAAAAATATGTGGCGTGCGCAGCTTATCACATGCTAACAGGTTGCCATCCGATTTGCTTGCTAAATAAACGCAGCGTGGTTGGGCTTATTTCCTGGTCACTCAATCCATTACGTTCTTCCAACCCGTCAACTCTACTGAAAGGGTCTTGAAGACCCAAGTTTTCGGAAATGGATTGCGGTAAAGATTCGGTTGTTGTAAAAAATTTCGTTTGCCCTCACTTTAAGTCGCTCAGTGAATCAGTCAATCCATAGTGTTCTGTCTATGTAGAAGCGAAGATGTGCGTGTTCGTACTTTATGGTACACCGAATCCATGAAAACTGTCAATAAATTAAGGGCAGAAAAGTGGCTATTTTTCATTATTGCATTCTTCCTCTCAAGTTTTATTGGATTGGAACCGTTGAGACTCTCAGTTTGGACAGGCATTAAGGCCGCCTTTGACTGAGCGTTTTAGTTTATAGCAACATCAGACGTTATGAGGGACACAAACTAACTGAGAGGAGCGAATGGGCTGGGGCTTAAAACCACTTGAATGGATTTAACTTTTCTGTTCCTTGGAAAGTATGTGTGTGTTGCTTGTGTGTGTGTGTACAACTGTAGACTGTAAGGCTAGTAAGCTGCAGGATTATCTGGTTTTGTACGAGGGTTACGCTGTGGCATCCATGTGTGCGTATGTGTATGCACACATGCGTTCCATAAGAGAGGGACTGCGTGAACGTGTACGTACTACAAGCCTATTGGCGATCAGCCGAATATGCACATTCTGTGTCTATGTTGAATGTGTGAGAAGAGAATGCGTGTGTGCAGAGGTAGTTTATTGGGCTTTTAGACATGGTCGACCGGCTGATTGAATTGAATTGTCTGTAAGGAATAGAGAGGAAGAAGAACCAAAAGAGGAGGATAGACGAAAGAGCGAGAGATAGATTGAAGAGTGCCGACTCAGGCGTTTGGTTCTGCTCTATGTTGAAGTAGTAGTAGTCGTAGCAAGAGTAATACAGTGAGCCGGTACTACTGCCAGTACGGCGCACTCCACGAGGTAGTTGAGGATGGGAATAGTCCTATGAGGAGGACGATCCACATCGTCTGCCTTGGCCAAGTCCACTGTATACTTGTTTTCTTTAACCTCATCCAAATCCCCATTCAAGTAAAAGCGGTGTCCTAAACCCCCGGGGAATGTGACCAAAGTTTTTCCCGTATCTCTTCCTCCTTACTCTCTTTTCTTCTTCTTTTCCTCATCTTCTGTCTTCCCATCTCCCCCCACCGGGCAGAGCACAGTTCACTTTAGAAATGCTATCCGTTCTTCTGACCGAATCTCCAGTTTATTGTTATTTTTACATTCTTTCAGCGGGCGCAATGTGGAAGTGCCCGTCCTTTTCTCCCTCCATTAATGCTTCAAATGTCAGCGGAGATCCCGCGCTCAAAGTGAGCATGTACTATTTTTTCCACCTCCGTATTGGTTGAGCTTTGGAATTATGAGCGTTAAGGGATATCGCGTGTGGGAAGGGAAATTGATTCTCTTGCTGGGATGAGGAGAAAATTCCAAAAGCTGACAGCTGGAGGAATGGCGACAATGTGTAGCGTAGCGGTACATATAATGCTGGAGGAACAACACGTGTTAAAAGTTTTTGCACATCCGGTCCGACCCTTGTATTATACCCACTTCGGAATCTCCTCGTACTCGTGGAAATGGCTCCAAGCTACAGGCTGTTACGACAACTGGAACTATTACAACCAATAAATATCTCATTCCCATGACAGCTACACTATTAGCCGAGATAAAAACTCGAGCGTGTGGGAGTTGAAGGCTGTTGGGTAGAGTATGGGGGGATTTAGGGCCCTTAACGCCCCGACGACACCGCCTTGGTCGGAAGATGAGTGACACTTTGTATTAAATGGGAAAAATCTATAGCCGTAAATTATGTGACGCAGAACGATTTGGGGGTTCACAGATCACCTATACTTTACTTGCCCTCTCCCGAGGATCCTCATCGGCGTCTTTGTCATTTTCAAAAGTTCGTCCACCCCCCCCCCCGTGTACGAGTCAGTAATCAGCCCGATCACTTTGGCCCTTAAAAAAAACTACAAACTCATTTCTCCGTATCTTGGTCCTCTTCCGTAAGGATCTCAATGTGTGACGCAGCTTGACACTCTAGGAAGATAAGTTGGAAAATTACAGGGAGATCCTTTGGTGGGAAGACACGATACGGCTAAAGTGATTTTTCTCCCATCAGTTAGAGTATATTTGTGAGCGGTTGTCTGGGTGTCAGGGTTATTATACCCATGGACGGATGTGAAGTGTGTGGTATTTGAACGATGAGGGTTGTCACGCGGATATTTTGAATCCTCCTACTCTTCCTCCTCTTCTTTCCCAGTTTCGTGAATGCATGTTATTTGCTAGTATGATGGACTGATGGTTGACAGGGGTGTTTAGGCTGTGTATTAAAGCCGTCTATAGGGGCTGGAGCACAGTCTGTAATGGATCAACCCCGTCATCTGTCTTCCTCTGCGTGTGCGAGAGTAGGTAAACCTGGACGCATGCATGCATGAGCCCGGGTATTATGTACACCCCTACCTCCGCTTCGCCACCACGGTGTAGGGTACCATTGTGTGGTCCATTATTCACGCCATTAGCTCCGTGCTTGAGAGTTACAGACCCCAGGAATCGGTCCCCTGATAACTGGGGGACACTCGGGCTACATTCCACTCACATTACTCTCCAGATACTTTCTTAATCCCAAAACTACAAGACAGAGATAAAGTAGCAATCCGCTCCTCGTCTCCCCCAACCTTTTTTCCGCAGCCACCGACGATGCAAACGTGCATTAAAACGCCCTTCCCGCATGCTGGGTGCACGTTCGTCTTCAATTCACCTTCCCGCTATCAGCGTAAAGATAGTCATTTCGAGAGGGGAATGGAGAATACCCTCAAGGTAAGTACCGACTACAGGGCTGGGAAAACAAAAAGGGGGCCGCGGTGCATTATTCCTATAAGAAGACATTTCCCCTCCCATGAATATTTCACCCGAGAAATATTACTATATGATGCGGTCTCCTTGGAGTTGGCATTATGGGAACGGTATTATGACAACCGCCTGTGGAAACATCCTAGGAAGATTGCTTTTAAAAGCGGAAGCGGGCCCAACTTAATTCACCTCATACCTTTGATAATGACGTGTAGAGGGCTCAAGCGAAGATTATCCCTGGAATTTTGCGGCGCATATTGTACTTTGAATGTCTTCCGTGTGGCCTGGGCCCAGCTCACATGTTTCTACCTCGATTTTAATGGACGGAAAAATTCCTTTCTCGGGCCAGGAAATTAAATTTCGGTCCGACACCACGTGCTTTGCGTTCCAAATCAGAGGGTTGATTAAAGCAGACACTAATGCACAAATGTGAAGGCGGGAGCCTAGTGGCGGGGAAATTGGAAGGAGGAACACACTCTGGGATTTAGATGTGTGTGCCCTTCCATATTTCTCCCACTCATTCCCACTGATTTCCTCCCGAAAATCACGTCTCGTTTCGGCCCAAAGTCTACAAAGACATCTTACTTGGGAGTGACAGATGCCATGGCAACGTGGTTGGATGTGGTTGGAGATTCAGGGAACTGACGTATAGTGCGCAAAGTAAAAGAGGTACCCCTGCACGGTATGTCGCCTAAGTGTTTTACATTAAGGGTCTTTAATGATAGTGGTTCCACTCTGTACGATGGATTTTCAAGATGGGATGCAATAACTCGTCTCTTTCCCTGGTAGCAAGTGTAGTGGAGTGGTTAACTGGGGATTAATATTGTAGGCTGGAGAGGGGATTGGGCGTGGATGCAAACTGGATATTTTATGCACAAAGTATTTCATGTATTTTAAAGCTTTGCAGTTGGTCGGGATTAAAATCCTGAGTTAGTGTGTGTGTGTGTGTGTAAAAATGCAAGGCACCCGTCCACTTTTTAATGTTAATCATAGTGTCAGATTGAAGAAAGCAGAGAGTGAGCCTTCCTTTATCCCACCTCCTTACTATCCAGCAGCGGTAGATCTCAAACCCTCGCAGCAGCCTTGTTCCTCATGATAAATGACTCGTCTGGCTTTCCCTTTCACGCTTCCTCCCCTCAGACTTAGGCGCCACTACTGTCCTCCATTTCTCTTCCTACTAGCTTCCAGGAATCCCGAGACTTTGGCTTTTAAACTGAAAAACACATGCATATAAAGGTATGTAACTTGGCTTGAAGTAGCCAGGTGGCGTATACGCCAAGGGCGACATCCTAGTTGAGGGTACTTAAGAAAGTTCGAAAGATTTTCTTTGGGAACAAGCCACTCGGGCCGACGAGCAATTTCAGGAGTTGAAACAAGTTGGAAGTGTTGATGGAATATTGCAAAGAGTGAGGAGGAGGAAGAAGTTTGGGATCCGGGTTTGGAAGAGTGTGAACGAGTTATCATGATGGCGGGTCGTGCTTGTGTATGTGTGTAAATGTGTTGATGCGGAGGACTCGTCAGGAGTCATTTACTACTTGTGAGGAATTGGCAATATAATATTTGAAGCTTGAAAGTTTCTCAAATGCCCTAATGGAATTAGTAAGTTAATTGAGGACCTAAGCTTTATTAACTTCGGAACTCTATCATGTGCTCTATGGTTCCAACCATCATAGATGCACAATACCCAAAGGACATTTATGCCAACTTTTGGGCTATAAGTAGATTTCCTGCTAATCCAATTAATGTGGTTCCCGATTCTGAGCCTCTTCGCTCTGCTCCAACTACCACACTCTATATCTGCCTGCTCACACTGTATGTCCCTCCTGATCGGAGTTGAAACGGATTGGCGACAGGGAATCAGGATTACCAAACACTACGCTTGGTTACGACAGGCAATTATAGCCCAGACTATGAACCCGCCTGCTACAATGTCCGCCCCTCCAACATTTTGATATGCTCCCATCCCACGGTTTCTTCCACCTATTCTCATCTATAGTTTCATCTCAAAGGGCCCCAGATCCCCTGACTCCGGTAGTATTCTCGGTTATTTGACCACATATATTTGTCCTAGACCGATGCATGTACTATGATATGTACACTGATACTTTAATTTGTTTGGCAAAATGGCGGAGTAACCATAGCCAAGTCGGAGGGTCAAATGGTACAAGGCATTAATGGAACTTCGGTGAGATGGCTGCTGTCCGACTGAAGGATGATTGGATTTTTTTCTCAGGGAAAAAATGCGGAAGAGGAAGTGAGGGGTAAATTCGGTCAAATGATTAGTTTTCCTAGAAAAGCCTCCGTCTAGGAGTCCTTGATACTCGGAGTATATGATTATCCCAAGGCTGCCTAAGACTGCGATAGTCAATGTGACATTTAGATACGTGCATTCAACCCACGCATTTCCCGCTTTGAGCCCATGGTGACCAACAGGATAAAATGTGATATGCAGTGACCAGTAATGCCAGCTTACGTCAAGAGGCTCACCTCGTCATGTAGCAGCCCCCTGGGTGAAGGTGTGCTGTAGCAGGAGGAGTATTTCCGCGGCTGTGAACCTTATACACACGAACTACCATTCGTGTGCACAATTAGCGAGGGGAATCAAGTGAACGGTAGGTGGACCGGAGACACAACATGATGAGGACATGAAAAGAAACAGTGTTGCCGCGTGCGGCTCCCCCACGTGTGTAACAATTGTATTCCATATTCCGATGATAACTTAGCTGAACTACATCGCAGGGGGGCTTGCCTTAAGGCATAGTAGGTATTTTAATTAGTTCCTAAATATAATAGGAGGTACCTCTTGGTTTGAAAACTGCTTCCACGAAGTGACAGACGAGAATAACATACTCAAAACTGTTTGCATAAATGATACATACCTGCTTCCCTCCCTACAGCGGCAGATATAACATTGTGGAAGAATGGAGAATAGACAGAGTTAGTTAATGTGACGAATCAAAGAGCGCGGAGTTCGATCTGGAGGAAATAAACGCACGCTTCATAACTCGAAAGTTTCATTTGGAGATGATGGATTTTTGGGGGCGAAAATTGACAGAGGGAAATGGAACTTCCCAGAAAATGGTCACCAGTCCCCGCCATCTAATGACTTTATACGCTTGGGGAGATCCCACTTAAGGCAGCTGGAACGGTCCGTAGCTCCCTGTTCTCTCTAGTGAGTTAAGCTGCAGCGAGGTAAATGATAAATTTCACACAATTCATTTGGTACGGGACAGGGAAAATAAATGACATCTCTGAACCAGCGGCAGGGTTAGTTTACGCGGGTGTAGGCCTGTGTACATGTGCACGTTCATAAGGAAATGGGTTGGCGGAAACTTGCTATTAGTTCAGGTAAAATATTAGTTGGGATTCGCATTAAAATGACGCCGTAGGGCTGCGGGTTTATAACACACGTAAGAGCTACTATTATGAGCTTGTGCGTATTCTGAGGTTTTGAATTTCCTTTACGACAGTGTCCCGAGTTGCTTGAGCTCCTCCTAAATCACAACTTGCTCCACTATCTATTTCCGCTCTCATTAGCTCCTGAAGTGGACTGAATTTGGTCGCCCCCCGCACGAAACACGCCGTGATGGGAATGCCAATGAGGAGGCAGCGGGAAACGCTGAAATTATTGAAATTACCCGAACCCTCTCGTCTTTCCCCACACTGCGTTACTCTGGCAAAGTAAAGGTTGTGGGTCATTGGATCAGAGGAGTTGGAATGGAAGTTATTGAAGGGATGATAAATTGGATAAAAACTGAAGCGAGCTAGAATTTATGTTCCTCAGAATTACGGAACCCGCATTGAATATTTATTCCATTCGGGCCTAGGGAAAAGGTAAGAGTTGACGTGTGAATGAATAAAAATTTTCATTGCGTATGCTTTTGATGAACATGTTACGGAGGTGTTAAGCCTGACCATGACAACCCGCAAGTCATTATAAAATGGGTGCGTAGCACAGCTCGGAAAGTTCTCGCTGTCGCACATGTTCCGCTAACTGGTGGAGACGAACGGCGGCAACTGTAAATGTAGGGACACTATTTTAGAGGTTCATTAGAAATTACTTGTAGGAAATCTGGACTTGAGGCACACGGGGGTTTCCGTATGTGTCTCAAGGATAATTTTCGCCTCTCCGAATAGACAAGGAGTTCTAGTCAGTGAAGAGCCATTCTCTTCCAACGCGCAGCTCAGAACCAGAGATCGCAGACATGTGCATACAAGCCCGAAGAAATAATCAGAGTCCTCACATCTCACACAGTGCCCTGTCACTCCTGACTAATTGGCTCAAGTTTCCCAACTAATGGTTCCGCTAAGTGTTTGCGCAGTCGACTCGAAATCCTCAAAAGCCTCGTCTTCAATGCCCTTACATGGTCTTCCAGAGCCTCTACTTCCTCCTTACCTCTGTGGTAGCAAGCCGAGAATGAGCGGATGCGAAAATCTACTTAACTGTTTTCTATTAGAATTTTCCCTCCTGTTAAACTTTTCCTTGAAACGGACTGAAAACTCTGGGAGCGAAATTAAACTTCCACAAGACTCCCGCTCCTAGAAACAGCTCTTGCAGAACTTCATTGGGTTCAGAGAACTGAGTGGGCGGGAGTGCGTCTCCGTTTGTGACTCCCTCGGAAATTAGATCAGTGAATGCATTGAGGGCATAACTTTTCCTTCATTCCTGGCCAAGTGAGCGTAACATGAAATTTAGCTGTACCCACTTGCAGCAGCAGTATCAGTCAGTTCGCCCTCGCACTTGCAGTCCTGTTGACAAAATGTATTTTTCACCAAAGCAATTAAATTTGGAAACTCCAGCGGTTACCCAAATAGCCACATACATCTACTATCTTTATCATTCTTTATGTCACAAGAATAGTTTAGAGACAGGTTGATATTTCTGTGGCGCTGTTCGCTTGCCCAGGATTCAACTCGGGTGATTAATATATAGTCGTGGGATACTCTTACTTCCCTCCATCCCTCCTCCCCTTACAGACTGCG
>WJFA01001409.1:0-21690 GCA_009870155.1 Pseudobourletiella spinata | reverse complement strand
ACACACACACACTCACACACACACACACACACACACACACACACACACACACACACACACACACACACTCACAAATACTCTAAAGTACATGAGCAGAAACACATAGGCAGAAACCTATATGACTGTAGAGGCAGTGAACCTATCAACTTTGGTGCTAACCTGAAGGTACGACGACGAATACGACGACGATGCGGACGGTTTATATTTGATACTCATAGATTAGTTAGAAAGGTACCGGAGGGAGTTTTATCATCCAGCACAACGCCGTCTGGCCCAGGAATAAACCCGTGTGTATGTTTCCAGTGTAGATTTATACGTGTGTGTGTGTGTGTATAAACTTGTATTTGAAATACGTGTGTATATTATATATATGTATACATATATAATTGTACGTGTGTAGGTACAGCGTACAGTTTTGTCCAAGTGTATACCGAGGAGCTGATATTAAACGGCGGCCAAGCATGCGAGGCTATTATGTCGGGGCGAGATTGAATTGTAGTCCATGGTGCGTGCCCACTCCGTCTGTTCATAGTTGCGTCGTCGTCGTCGTCGTCATCATCGTCGTCGTCGTCGTCGTCCTTTGTGCCGAGAAGAAAACACGTATACACGTAAAGGGACGTGGAATGAGAGCAAGCAGCAAGCGACAAGTTCGGCATGCCCATTCTGAGCTAATAATTTGTCTCTCTCTCTCTCTCACTCACACACACTCTCTCTCTCCGTCTCTCTCAACAGTGACACTGATATTGTTTGTCGGGAAATTAGATTAAGATGTTCATTCTGACTCACACTTGGATCTTCTATACGCCAAGAGTGCACCCACTCAAGATACGCGGTGTGTGTGTGTGTGTGTGAGTGTTAGTGTGAGCGAGATAGAGCTTAGAAACTTTCCCATTTTCTGATTAGAGGGAACAGGAGTAGAAGGAGAGGATGAGGAGGAGAAGAGTATAAAGTCCACTGTAAGAAATTATTGGTACACAACGTGAGGAAACTAATAACAATGGGAGATACAGAATTACACAAGTTGCTCCTGTCTTCTCTCCTCGTCCGTATCATTCCATAAGCCAAGTCGTCATCACCCTTCAGTCAAGTTGAGTGTAGTATTATCGCCTCTTTTAGGATCCTCCATGGAAGAGAGAGGGAGAGTCAGAGAGACAGAGAGAGAGGACATCTTTGTCATAATCCCCTTTTTGGCAGGGGATACACATTATATGGTGGACCGTTTGAAATGACAGGGAATTTACGTCGCGGGCATCATTCTCATTCAAATGCTTTTTACGGGATAAAAGCTTGAGATGGAAGGAGGAGGAGGAGGACGACGGAGGACGATGGAGGGAGAAGTACAGTACGATTGAGAGCTTCAAATGGGCTTTGAAATTTATTTATCTTTCCGGTTGTCCCGATCTGTGTGTGTGTGTGTGTCTGTCTACGCGAGTATGTAACGCGTAAGTGTGTGTGTGTGTGTGTGTGTATTTAAGTAGTGAGCGCGTATGTGCGTTTGTATGTTTTAAGGGTGTCACTGTGCGTATTTATGTATTAAGCGTGTCATTGTGCGTGTATGTACGTAGTCGGTGTAAGTATGTGTAAGCAGTACGTGTACGTGTACGTGTGTGTGTGTGTGTGTGTGTGTGTGTGTGTGTACATGTAATTCGCATTTGTGTGTTAGAAGTAGGCATAAAAGTGTGTATGTACATAGCACGTGTGTGTGTGTGTGTGTGTCTGTGTGTAGTATTTTTTGGGACCCTATTATGAGGGTTACTGTGTGGTACGGATCCATCAATGTACAGTGGGACTCCCCTTGTCAAGAGGTCCATCGATATACCGTAGCAACTCGCATATGCACTGCTACTGTCAGCCCAAAAGCGCAAATAGGGCTGACGGGGCAGAAAGTTGAGTTCTGTCCCCGGATCCACTTGAGTCACCAGCATGCTAGCTACCCTTATTGCTGCATAAGGCTCCCCCTTCTTCTTCCTCTTCTTCTTCTTCTTCTTCTTCTCTCTCAAGACAAATTCAAGAGTGGTCGGTGATAAATTCGGAATCAAAAGCTATGGAAACCTCTTAAAAGAACCAGTCCCGTGAGGGGGTGGGGGGTGGAGGAGGAAATTTCACGCCGCGCCCCCTTTGTCTCCATGTGCGGATGTAACTGCGCCAGGAAAACGATATAAGCACAACTTACTCTGCACCGTATCCAGTCTGCTCCGTGAGGAGAAATACCGGAAACCAGCGGGTGTGTGTGTGTGTGTGTGTGTGTTTCTCCCGTTGATTTTTTTACTCCCTCGCAAAGTGACAATAAAGTTGAAATTGATTTTTATTGCATTGCAACATCTCCTTCCCCCAGATTTCCACGGGAGTTTTAAAGAAACCCCCGAACAAATTGCCAGGTTTTATTTTTTGAACAGGATAAAAGTACAAGAGCTCTGTCATCCCCTTATACATGTAATTTTGGGGGGAATAGGTCCCTTGCCAGTGCAGCGGGGGTCCATAGTGATGGACTCTTTCCCATTCTAAACTTACCATTGAGTATTGTAAGACTTTCTTACTCATGCCCCTCACGATACAGCGGAGGCTTCTGGCCGCGGCGGAGTGTGGCGGGACTGAGAGCTGGGGTGCACTTTGACGGACACAGGAGGGTTGGTGCGGTCGGGGGGACGCGCGGAAAAATGTCTCGTTTTATGCTAATGAAGTCCTCGGGCACATTGGAGAGACGTCGTCGTCGTCATCATCATCATCATCGTCGTCGTAGTCGTCGTCCTCCTCCTCCTCCTCCTCCTCCTCTTCGCCGGATCTTTAATGTCCCTGGACTCTTGTTCCGCTTCGGTTAGTTTTACGGGTTTCCTCCTTGTCCCCAGTGTACCGTAAAGTACGGGAGTAACTCTGCTGGATTCACATACGATGGCTTGTCTTTTATTTCGTCACGATTACTTATGGCCGCCCTCATCCACTGCACTGGCTTCCTCCTATGGAGCGAAATGCGAATGCTGTGGGGAAGCCGACTTCCAGAGAGAGAGAGAGAGAGAGAGAGTCGCCTCACTCCCGCGGTTTGTCATGAATTCCAACGCACTTCATTACCTCTCGTAAAAACATGGCCGGAGTACATACTGGAGTACTGGAAGCACTACTGCGGCTATGCTAGTGTACAACAACCTGCAGTTCCAAGTACCTCTGTATCCAATCCCTTTGCATGTGTGTGCGCGGATATACATAGATGTGTGTGTGTGTGTGTGTTTGTAACTGTGCGTGTGAGTACGCCGTTGTGTGTGTGTAGCTTTGTAGTATATGCTTGTGAATGTAAATGTTTCTGGCTTGCGTGTGTGTGTGTATGTTTGTGTGTGTGTGTGTGTTTGTGTGTGTGTGTTTGTGTGTATGTGTGTGTGTGTGCGTGTGTGTGTGTGTGTTTGTGTGTGTGTGTGTGTGTGTTTGTGTGTGTGCTTGTGTGTAAGTGGTGCATGAATGAGGTGTGTTTGTGTTTGTGAGGGTCGGGCCTGTGTATGTGGATCTGTGTGTGTGTGTGTGTGTGTGTGTGTGTGTGTGTGTGTGTGTGTGTGTGTAACTAGAGTGGAATTGCAACCCTCCGCACTGTCAAATGTCAGTTGACTCTATACGCTCCACTGAAGTTGATATTTTGAGGGGACCGGGACCACTTTGTGGGGTGGGGAGTGGGCCTTGGATTTTTAGTACTTCCCACATAAAAATAGGATCCGTTTGCTGGGAAGGAAGTTATACGAGTTGGGCCGGCATATTTATGATGATCCTACGGCTTCCACGGACCCGGTGCCCACCTGTGTCCACCCTCCCATCCAAAAGTCAGCCATATTCCAGCGGGCTCAAATGCGGGTTTCCCACCGCAGTCTCACACTCCCTCTCCTCTGTATTATTATACGGGCAATGAGGGAGGAAGGTTGCCTTTTGCGTTTTATTATGGTGAGCGTGATAGGCGCTGTCCCACGTATCTGTTTACATGCACGTACGTCCCATACTGGCTACGGGTTGGAACGTATTGGTTGAAGGATTTTGCTCACACCAATTATTATTATTATACACACAACAACGAAAAGGATCTTCGTGGCCGCTAATTACACACACATGCACGGACAGAGAGCGAAAGAGAGTGGATCCGTTCGGTTAATTAGATCAAAGCGGTTCAAATTCTCTCATGGGATGGATCACGGGGAAATAAGTTGGCCACGAACGCGACGCGAACACACATATTATCATCACCCATCCCGGCTCTTTGTATAATAATAATAATAATGATAATAATAATAATTCTGATTGCTACGTGGCTCACCTTTATTGTTTACCTGTCAGATAGAATTAACATGTGACCCTTGGCGATATGAAGGGATATCCTCGGCTGTGATCACAGCCTATAACAAGGCTGATGATTAGAGGGCGGTCACGACGGAGGAAGCTCTCTTGCCTTTTCCGCTCCAAATCCGTCAGTCAATGCGGGGGGAAAATCAAGTTGATTAGCGACGGACGTAAAAATAGATTGTGTGGATGGAGGTGGATTTTTCCCAAATTCCCACTCATTCAGCTCATGATGTTGTTGTTGTTGTTGTTGTTGTTGTTGTTGTTCATGATGAGGATGACGATGATGATGTTGATGATCGGTTAAGTTGTGAAACTCAGGATGACGATGGTGGGCGTGCGAGATGGTGAACTTGATTGTGCATGTGTTTGTATATGTGCGTGTGTGTGTGTGTAAGTGTGTGTTTGGAGTCAGCAGTCATCATCACGTTTTCAAGTGACAACACAATGCACTCCTGCACCGGCCCCACTCACAATAGCAACCACATGCAGAAGAGAGTTGGGGGTTGGGGGAGAAGATGATATATATACGGGGAAAATGCGGATCCGTGGGCAATAATAGGGGGCTTGTGCAGCACGCAGTCACAGGCGAGTGAGCAGGCGGTCGCCAGCAGGCATTGTAGACGACGAGGACGTTCGCAGGATGGGTCCTATCAACTTCCCCAAAATGTCACCCCTGTGATGCGCCTTTTGCGTCTGAAATCTGACAAGGCGGATGGTCAACAGAGCATGGAGGAGGCGGAGGCGGAGGGTATAGCAGAGCAATAATTGAATGTCATGCGGGCCACATTAATGATTACATGGTTCATAAACATGCGAGCATCCCGTCCGGATCAAATGCACACCCATAGATGGATGCCCGAGCAGTCCGTACGGTCTGCGTCACATCTAAGGACCCTCGCCTGCTCACATGCACTGCACTGTAGTACATACAAGCAGGTACGCACTTTTACACTACAGACGTACGCACACCAGGCGGACACAAATACACACACACACACACACACACACAGGCAAGCATCACACACGCACATACACACACATGCAAGCATCACACACGCACATACACACACAGGCAAGCATCACACACGCACATACACACACATGCAAACATTACACACGCACATACACACACAAGCAAGCATCACACACGCACATACACACACATGCAAACATTACACACGCACATACACACACATGCAAACATTACACACGGACATGTACATTAACCGTCATACACACACACGTAATCGCACAAAGGCACACGCAGGCACACACAACCTTGCTCACATCCTCAGAATCTCTATATAATTCCACTGTAAACTCACCTCAGCTCACACGAATAACAGTGACAGACTACAATTTTATAAAATCCCCAACCAAAAAGGTAGAGATTGAATTTTTCTTTGAAAAAAAATTGGCAAAAATATTTTGGTTCTCTTCGAGGGGAAAAAAAACAAAGAGAAAATATAATGGAAGTGAATTGTAAAATGGTATGACGTAGAAAAAAAAATATACTTTTGAGCTCATCGTTCCATTGAGCAGAGTTGAGTGTGACGTTGGATCAACAAAAGCGGATGCCATCGGAATACAAAAGGTATATATACACATACAAATACATACACTGTACATACTGCAGATATATGCGATGGCGAAGAGAGGGCAGGAGACAGGGAGGCTGTGAGCCTGAAAATGTTGCCAAAGAAATGAGACAGAATACTCGATTAAGTTGTTTCCGTCAGAGACGGAGGAAAGGAGAGATTGTATACATATATATATGCGGTCCTCACTCACAGCCATGTAGCTTCAACTCCTGCTGCTACTACAACAGTACGTAGAAACCGGTAGGATAGGCGTGTAGTATAGCACGCGACAGGTAATTTGAGAGGGCCTTTTCCCCTGTAACCCCTGAGCACAGAGACTATACGGAAAGTCTCCTCTACCACGTATCCCCTTTCCAATACTACTCTTGTTTTTCTTTTCAGTTCAACCAACAGCAGCAACAGCAGCAGCAGCAGTAGCTCAACCACCACCACCACCAATACCATCACCCTTTACAAAGACACATTGTAAACATACGGTGAGACGAGCCTTGGAATAATTTGTCACCATACAGAGAAAGAGAGAGAAAAAGAGAGCGCTCGAAGTCTCGTTTCAGCTTGGGAAGGACCCATGGAGTGGAGGCTCTGAAGTGGGCTTGCTCATTTGAGGGCACACACACACACACACACACACACATACACACATACACACACACACACACATAGAGCATGTACTCGTGCAACTCTCCACAATTATTATTATTCTCCGACTGGAGTACCCTGCCGGATTCCGTGCAGGGGATTTTTGGATCAATTTTTCCATCGTAGTTTCACCTCATAGATTTTAAAGATAATAAGCCACTCCAACCGCCCGCGCACCGCCACTACACTACACAGCAACATAGTGCCCCTTCCATCTCAATTTGTAGTCGGGAAATAAAACAAGACGGTAAAGCACTCGAGGAAGGAATGTGTAAATGTGTGTGTGTGTGTGTGTGTATGTATACATATCTGCGTGTGTGTATGTCTATGTGTCTTGTGTGCGTATGTGTGTTGTGTTGTGCACCGGAACTCCGCATATAAAAGTCTCTCGATAAAATCCTCATTTTACTTTGTAGGAGTCCAAACGGCCCAGCCGTTTGGCTAGCGTGATTCGGATCCTTTAAAGTCCGCTCTCCGCGCCTCCCTCTCCCGCGGTAACTTAATGGGATTTACCCGCAGAACACTTTGGGCCCCAGCCGGCCATTTTAGTCCACTAAATATACACTTGTCTTAATTCCACATGGTCCATGCCGTGACTTCTTTCTGGGGGTAGAAGAAAGCACGGAAAAGACTGCGGGTTGTTTTTCCCGGCAAGGTTGTGTGTGTGTGTGTGTGTGTGTGTGCGACTGTTGTGTCTCTGTGTTGTTGAGCTATGGGCAGAGGACAAATTCTATGGGATTACAATAATGGGGAGAGCAGCAGTTGTGTGTGTGTGTGTGTGTGTGTGTGTGTGTGTGTGTGTGTGTGTGTGTGTGTGTGTGTGTGTGTGTGTGTGCGTGAAAAAAATGGAAAATGCGAGGGTGTGTACGAGTAACTTCCTGTTCATTCAAACTCATTTCAGCCTTGAGTGGTGGTGCTGTGAATGCGGCCTGGTTCCAACCCTCTATCACATGTCCTATGCCCAACCAGCCCTTTTGGCTCCATTTACTACCGTGTATACTTGCTGGTTGACTCTCGTTGTCACATACCATAATCCCGTCACGTTTGCTCTCCGCTCCTTATGCGTGGGGCGGGAGTAAAAAATTCGATTCGGAAATATAGTGGAATGGAACACATTATTTCCCGACATTAAGTCATAAGGGGGCTTTATTCTAATGAGCCTTGGTGTGCCCAGTGTGCATGTACATACCCATCACTCCGGACCTTGGGGAAGTGGAGCCGGAGAAACGTATCAATCCAGCAGTCGCGCCTGTCAAACTCAAGGGGGAACCATGGATTGAAAATTTGTGTGTTTATGTGTGTGTGTGTGTGTGTGCATATATGTATGTATATGTGTTTGTCTGTGTTTACGTGTGTATGTATACGTGTGGGGCGTGTGTTTGTGAGTAAATGAATTCTCAGGATGATTCATCATCATCGTCGGGCTCTCCCCCCACCTGCCGTCTTGTTCCTTGGCAACGACTCTTGTCTCTCATAATTCCACGGCACGCACGTAATGCGCGGACGTAGGGGTGCGCACGGGGGCAAAATTCAACCCTCAATCTATGCGAGTAACGCCGGGGAAATCCATCCCTCGAAAATGTTGTAAAATCATTGTAAATCTAGATTGGCCCAGGGGTTGAGGAGAGCAGGCGATGAGGCTCAATGCGATGGAAAGGACCGGAAATTTAGAATGTGCTGTTTAAAAACCGGGAGCTCACAAAACACATCCGTACGACCACGAGCAACTACCGTCAGATGAGCTGACGTCCTCCCCAGACTTTCCTCCAGCGGAAAGGCCAGCGATTACAGTGGATAATGTCATTACACCCTTGGCGGAATGATGGCTGCGGGACTTGAAGGAACAAAAGGGGGTAAATGGACAGAGTTTAATCTGCATAATTAACTTATGATGTGAATTGTGATGAAAGGAATCCGCCTGACGTTCGCTCGCTCGCTCGCTCGTCCGTCCGTCCGTCCGTCCATCCCGTCCGTCCCGCTCCTCATGACAACCCACTCCTCGACGAGGACTGGGAGCGGAGACAGATAAATTCTGAATGGTACACATTGACGGAGATGACACCAGTTTCATTTTAGTCTTATCACTTCCTGTCCACGGATCCGACGGGGTTTTTAGTTACACAAACCACCCGACAGTCTCTTCATTTCCTCCCCTGTCCAGCCGGACACGCTGGACACTTGATTTGGCAGGAGGGTCGGGCGGCGACGGTGGCAGCGGCAGCGGCGGCGACGGCGGAGTTGGAACGGGAGAGAGATTGACCATTGGAAAGCGGACGGCGGGGAGTTGAACTCCATGAAATAACCATATGATGGGCCCATGTGAATTGCATATATCCCTACCCCTGCAGGACTTTTCTCGGCTTTGCTCAGAGAGAGAGAAAGACTGTATATGTAGGAAATCCGATTGCCACCCTGTGAGATAGACACGCGAGATAAATGGATTGGAACCTAATTGAAAACTACGTTGAAACACGAAAGGGGAGCTGCTGTATGGTGTGTGTGTGTGTGTGTGTGTGTTTCCAAGTGTGTGCGCGTGCCTGTGTAGTTGGAAGGGGAGAAGGGCTCACTCACTCACTCACAGTAGTGAGTTGCTCAAACCCTGAGGGTGTCCTCCGTTAGGAACATCAGCTGCACCGGCCACTATATGTACACGCCCGAGCCGGTGGTGGGAAGTGAGAGAGACGATGGGATGGTGAGCTTTGAAAGTAATTTAAATGAATGAGCCCGACCCAGGACTAGGATTACTCTTAATAATGGCAATTGTTATTATTGCTCATTATTAGATTTGTCCATGTAGAAAAGGGGGAGTCGGAGCGGCGGAGGAGGAGTAGGAGGTGAAGGGGAAAAAATCGATGGTGGGTGCATGCAACGTGTACGAGGTTGCAGTTGTGTACTTTCCTGTACTTTTTTTTATTCCTTCCTCCCATATAATATTTGGTAATTTTGATGGGACACTGAACCAGTTCATTCCATCGAGTCGTCCCGTGAGCAGAAGTATTACCAGCAGCACCATCACCACCACCACCAACAGCAGCAGCAGCAGCAGCAGCAGCAGCTGCTGCACTTCCATTGGAAAAACCTTATTTCGTCCCATAAGCTAAAATGCTTGAAGAAATCTGGGAGTGCTCCACTTATTCCTCCTACTCCTCATTACCGGATTACATCCAATATTCTCTCACAGACAATTCAATCATCCCATAAATAAATCCACATGATCCGTCCCTCCTCCGCATCTGGTTAGTAGCATTTCCCAGGGTCCACTAATCCCTGCGTCCATTAATGAGAGTTTGTTTATAACAACTGCGGGGTGTGGTACTTAGTGGTGCTAGTGGACTGGGAACCATGAGATCATGCGGTCAGTGCCGACCATAACCATGACTCATGCTCTGTGCAGCCAGTCTCCATGATTGCTTGATGACATAAGCCAAATGCTTATGCTAGGGGTTCGGTGACATGTGCATATAGATTTGGGTTTAAGTATTACTGCCACCGTGGCTAGCGTGCTTGGTAGTGGATGGGTCTGAAATGATCCGTCCGTCCTCCGTCACCGGTCTCACGGCAGGTGTGTAGGTTAAGGAGTTACCCCAAGTACTTCCACAGAATGTCACATGGTCTGTGCAAGGGACGGTGATGGTTGGTCCTCCGTTGGCGGAATGTGAATTTGGGGGATGCGAGGACGGCACTCATATATGATTACTTTTAGGCCAAGTAGGAAGAGAATGGGGCAGAGCAGTTGTGTGAGAAATGATGCAAAGATATGATTATCACTAATTTGTGCGGATGGATCACCGAGGGGGAGAGGAAAAGAAAGTGCGCGAGCGTGTGTGTAAGTGTGTCTGCGTGTGGGGGGAGTAAAAATGGATGAGTCAAAGGCTCTGGACGACGGAGAGAGCGAGAGCGAGAGATACAGAGTAAGTCAATGTAGCGTGAAGGAGGGTGGAGATACATTCATAAATATCCATTGATCTACGGGGGGCAGGAGGTTCGAAGTAATAATTATTATCTCCATTGTACTGGATCCGACATTAGGATGTCCAGGATGCTGGAGCTGACTCAAAGTGGGCACACATGTACATACGTACATATGTGAGGACAGTCTCCGCAATCCCCTTGCGGATCTCCCCATGTCGTCCCAACTCCCAGCTATCTCTATACAGTTAAGCATAAAATAGCTCCCTGAGGGGCTGAATTTTCCGGATCGATCGCCTGTCAAACCAGCCGAAGGCTCTGGTGGTGAGGCTCGCTTTAGCCCAACTTGTATCTTTATCTCTCTCTCGCTCTCCCTTCCCCCGATTTTCTTCCAAGCTGATGATCCTCGTCGTGGAAAAATGCTACCGTAGCTTTGCACTCCCACCATACCGTCACCCTCACCCATTGCTGCTGAGCCATGAGTTCCTATCAACTTTTACGACGAGATGTACACACTCCCAGCTCAGAGGGCTTCACCACTTCCTCTAACTTTTAGCAACCCAAGAAGAATGTGGGCTTGAGGTCAGCTCTCAGATTTGTTTGATCAGCGGAATGGGAAGTTATCGGGGGGTGGGAATTGCATTGTTTTACATTTAGCACGTTTACTCCCACCTCTTCTGGATTTCCCTATTCTCCACTGTGCTCAGTCAATACGAGGTAGCCAATGTACTTTGTACTGATTTTCCATGGAAATTCTCAACACACTGCACATTTCAAGCGACTCATATTCTGGTCGAGTTGACTCTAATAAATTTCCTGGTGGTACCTTTCCGTCAATTCCTTTAAGTTTCAACTTTGTGCCGATTGGACAAAATCGTATGAGAATCATGCGGTGAGCAAATGTCGGAGAAGCTATTGAGCACATTACGAATGCATGAGAAAAGATATGGAGCACATTGCAAATGCATGAGAAGATAGATACGGAGCAAGTTGAAAATGTATGCAAAGACATAGGGAGCAAATTGCAAAGT
This sequence comes from Pseudobourletiella spinata, assembly GCA_009870155.1. NCBI lineage: Eukaryota > Metazoa > Arthropoda > Collembola > Symphypleona > Bourletiellidae > Pseudobourletiella > Pseudobourletiella spinata. The sequence continues at coordinate 10,199 of WJFA01001409.1, read as the reverse complement.
TCAGCTTTGGTTTTACAATGCCATGGCCGGCCTCCTGCTCTTAGTCATCAAAATGTAGTCCATCCGGAGGGTCTGCAACTTCTTGTAATGTTAGGGCAAATGTGGGGTGAAGAGAGTGGATGGGGGTTGGGAATCTACGACGACGGGATGGCTGGAGTAAAGTCTCGGCATGGTGTGCGTGTGTGTGTGTGTGTGTGTGGGCGTGTGTGCAGGAGTCGACCGGAAGATCAAGGATGTGTCACGGAAGCCTATCGCGTTAATATCAATTTATTAGGCGACGGCGAGGCCCGAGTGTTACTGACAGGATGACACGGTCTGAATAGATAGCCGTAGGAGGGAGCTTCCCGCACGCTCTTTCATAATCCAGTCCCGGCATCCATCATATTTGGGAGACACCTCCCTGCCCCGCTCCCCCTCAAATCTGGCCACGTTCTCTGGGGTGCTGGTGTGGGAAACGGGTGTGAGCCGCGGACACTCTGGGGTTTTCGGATGTATTCTACCGGGGGAAAGTTACTTAATGCTGGAGCTCGAAGGAATAATATTAATTAGAATAGCTGAGAGGGGTTCCCGCAGCAAGGACCAGGAGTTAGGAAATAGCCGGCGGTAGTTCATATTTCCCGGTTCCCACCTTCCTGAAATAATTCTAAGAAATGATCCTGCGGTTTTAAGATGGATGATTCTGGGAAATTTGAAAACTAATTTTTATCGGAAGATCAGGGGTTGATTAGTCTCATTACTCGGACTATTGCTCAAGTTTCTTACGCAAACTGCCAGAGGGAAGATAGGAGGACCATATGCCAGGATGCGGTGATGAATGCCTTGGAAAAATGAGGGAAGGGGACAAGTAGCGGTAGGCAGTGTCACGTCCGCCTTAATTTATCAAAGGACGGGCCCCGGCAAATGTTCTTGACAGCATCCGCGCGGTGACACCGTCCTAAATTGATGTCCAGCAGCGCTCCTCATATTATCTTGAATCTCCTTTGACATTTTGGGCTGGAATCTGGATGACGAAGCCACCAGTTTTCCAGACTTCATCTCGGGATCACGTTGGAAAAAGTGACCATCAGTCTTGCATATATATATGTTGTGCAATACCCACATACGGTAACGGGCGCGGATGAGGCCGAATTTTTACAACGTGGAACTTGATTATGAAATTCCCGCCGAGTTTGATGGAACTACTACTACTACTACTACGACTACTATTTGGTTAATTTGAAGGGAGAATTCCGTGACGCACGTGCTGATTCCCAGAAACAGACATCTTGGAGGAATTGCCTAGTTTCCTGTCACATTACGTGCAAATATGATGGTGCCGTTTGCCTGACTATCCGCGAAAGGGATAGCCCTTTGAAGCCAACGAGGGGATAAGAGTGCCCGCTCCGAGTCCATTACTTACTCCTCCGTGGTATTTCCTCCATGAATAATGCATCAGGATGCGGAGGAGAATCTGCAATACCATATTTTGAAGGGGTTCAATGTTCATGAATCTCTGGAATTGCAGTTGGGTGTGTGCATAATGTACAGCATCTACATTTATGTGTATGTACATACGAGTATATGGAGTGAGAGGCTGCCAAGTGCGAGAGGCTTTACTCCGCGTCGTCCCGGGTTTTTCATAAAAATTATTCCCGTCCCCATGTTAAAGCCACATGCATTATGTATGATTAATAGAGCACTTGAGCTGATTCGAGGCTTACCGTGGGCCACAGTTCGTATTTGTCATTCTTAAGGCTGCCGATGCCGATTCGGGGGGAGGAAAAGAATGTCGACACAAGGTGAGAAAACTGGAGACAGGATGAGTTGGAAAGCGTCTGTGGTGGGCCTTTGTGGCCTATGGACTAAGCACCACCACCAGTTTGGAGACACACAAAGTAATATTGGCTTCTAGAAATACTACAGTTTGTCCCACATTTATCAGTACAGTTACGAACTCTCTGCCCTTTTAACTTTATTTAGATCTCAGTCAGTCATGCTACAAAAGTGTCGCAGAGTAGTGGCAATGACATGGTCGTTATCGATATAGGCACCAAGTAGGCGCCGATTCACAAACTCTGTAGCTATTTGATGTGCTTTGTTTCCATCATAAATTGTATGTTCCTTATTTCCCGTCCACTATAATAGAAGCATTGGGCTGCATTTTCCCTTATCAATTGAAAGAAACAAAAGTTTTTCTCAAGACGCCACTGCAATTCCTCAAGAATCATGTGAATCTTGATGATTCTCATCAAAATTTCCAAAAAGTTACCAGCAGCATAAGCTACAACTCAGCATGTTTTCCAGTATTTTGTATATATATTTAAATTGAATTATAAAAGAAATTTAAACGGTCTGACCTCTCTGAGAACTTGGTTGCGACTACAATGCGGTGGGTCTACAGGTTGTCCAAAAACTATGCGTCACATTTGTTTTCATGATGATTGAACTCAAACTCTTTTCATGCGTCAATGATGTAAAAAGCCATCAAAATCCAAAGCATTAGATTTTCCATAAACTTTATTATAATTTAATATTTATTAGTTTAATATTTATATTTCTTTTACATCAAATTTATTATAATTTAATTTTCATTAGTTTAATATTTATATTTCTTTTACATCAAATTTATTTTTAGTCCACTAGTTCCAGTGACGTGCAATAAACTACACCAGTAAATTCTTAAACACTTAAAGGCATAGTATTTTTTACGTAACTAAAGTTTCAGCATTTAAGAGGTCCACGCAGTATCAATGGCCGTTTCCAATGTTCAAAGTTATCCCCAAGTATCATGTCACCTTGTTATCTGAGCTGGTTGCCACCGCCACAGTGATACGTATACTAAAATCTGTCATGATGAAGTGCCATTTAAGGTGTTGAATCCAATATGTTGACGTGTTCTGGTAATATTATTTTCCCGCGGAAAAAAGTACTGCCTCACACGACGAGCTATATGTGACCTCATTTACTTCCACGAGTAGTTTTACAAGTTGTAAAGTATCATTTGGGTCGAGCAGTCAGTTTGTCTCTTGATCCGCCTAATGTTTGCCATAAGTTTAAATTCTATTTTCTTCCTCCTCCTTGTAAGAGTGGCCCAAGGCGGAAATAATAATCAAGTGAATGTTTTTCCCGGGGAGAGAGAGAGGAAAGAGGAGATTCAAAGTTGTTCTTCTGGGAGTTGGAAAGAATAATGAGAAAATTTTTAGTGAGGAGCTTACGTGGAAAAATCGGCTGGATCGACAAACTCTCGGAGGCGTCACAGAGAAAGAGGAGAAGGAGGAGGAGGAGGTAGGAATCCTCTTTTGAAAATTGAAATCTCTCTCTCTCTCTCTCTCTTCCTCCAGTCTCCATCGTCTCATTTCGCCCAGAAGTTCCCATAGTACACCTGATATTACTTCAAGGAGTTTCCCGGCTGTTTTCTATTTCTCTCTCGTCCTCGTTCGTTCGTTCGTTCGCTCGTTCATCCAACAACTTTTGTACCAAACCTTCCTGTCCCCATTGCTCGAATTTCCGGGAATAGAGACGGGGATGTGGGACTCTCAGCTTACATGAAGTAGCTTGAAAAACTTCAACATAGTAACATGTCATACCGAAAAACAGTCCGAGCGGCAGTGCCATTTCCCCTTGAATTTTGTTTTCACACTACCGGACGAATCCTGTGTAACACTTGTTTTTTCATGACAGGATCAGAGAGAATTGGTCAAAATATCCTTCGCCAAAGGAATCATTTGCACCACAATCCCAAAGTTTGAATCAGAATTTTTGAAAATTAAATTGATTTTCAGGTCCTGATTCCGCTAGCATTTACGGATATCTCACCGAAAAGTTAACTAACTAACACATTGGATCTTATGACGCTCTGGGTCAGGAGGGATGAGCCAAAAGAGTTGGTAAAAGTGGGAATTCGTTCAATGGGACAAAGTACATTTTCGCAACCAATCCACTCCGTCACCCTCCCAGCTTCTGTCAACATCTCCTTCCTTATGCACGCGGCACACGGGCCGGGATTTGACAGGAGAAGTTCCGGGATCTTATCCAGACCCGACCAAGCTGATTCTCCGAAAAGGCAATCAATTTAGAAGTGAGAGTAGAGGAGGAGGAGGAGATGAAGAAGAAGAAGAAGAAGAAGAAGAAGAAGAAGAAGAAGAAGATGAAGAAGAAGAAGAAGTGACTTGCCAAAGGATTGAATCTGATACGGTGGATTTGTGTAGAAGGTCATATTTGTGTTACCTCCTCACACGTTACCCTGTCCTGCGGCGCACTCCGCTGGCTGACATTCAGGAGTGTGTCCTCATATACCTTTCTTGCTCATGGGAAGCCGGGACCTGCAGTAACTCGGGAGGGTTTGCGTTGCTCAAAAAACCCGGAGTTACTCCGGCTTCCGCAGTTCAACAATTTTATTTTTCCACCGAAATGCACTTTGGACTAGTAATGTCCCTTCCATTAGATATCTCATATTTCCCAGAATTACACGTCCCCCGTAGTTTATTTGGTCTTGGATTATGGTACAGGGATTCGTCATAACGTTCCACATGAATGTATTATGAAGGCAGCCCATCCCGACCACTCATCATAGCCATCTTCACAACTGGTGTGTGATGTGATGTCATGACAATTTTTAAAAAAAATTCTCCGTACACCCCCCCCCCCCGTCTTATTGCGAGTTCCACTCCTGCCCACACTTGACAATTTACAAGGGAGTAAAATTCCACGAATACGTGCCAACTTGTTTACACATGTACTACTCATTCGCCCTCCTTATTACGGCTGGCCTATTTCAACCAGTGGAATTTACTGAGCAAATTTCCCTCCCTTAATTCAGCTCCCCGCCTCAGCGTGACCACAGTGAGTTGACACGACAGAGCAATGTACGGTAATTAAAAAGCTCTGCGAGCTGGGGAATGGGTGGGTGTGCTGTCATGCAAATAACTTACTCTGCCGTGGTTAGCACTTGGTATATGACGTGCGGAATCATTACTATTATTGTTTACACTCACTTCGTGTCGGCAGCTGAATAATTTTCCACCGTTCGTTTTACATTTTACAGCCGGAGTTTTGCCGACACTTTGGAAAAAATCCTCCTTTGTAAGCCTTTCGTGGTGGAAGTTGGCTCGCTGTCGTCAAGATGCTGGAGATGCCGTTTCGTTCGAGTCAACACGCTGTAGATATGCTGTGGATGGAGAAGAACGGGATGGATCATCATCATATTCCGTACACGTCGCACTGGAGTCGTGAATGACATTTGCAAAACGGAATGCACATGCATAGGTCAGAGGAGTGAGCGATTTGCGGCTCGGTCCGCTTTATGACTTTTGTACTGGAGAAGGCTCGTTATTCCCGTGCGGTTTGCCCAAGGCCCATGATGACTCTTGCCAAGGGCGCGGTGGCGGGAGGCCTTAAAATATTTTGGACGGGAAGGATATGGGTTGTAGCTCGGAAAATTTTCGGCTCGAATCCTGGGATCATGACTTGCTTGAGGCATTCAAAAATTATTGCACTCTGCTATGCAACTTCTGGACTTTGCAATGAGTGGGAATAGAGTTGTTCCGTATTTTTCATCACCATTTATAAAATCATGACTGAAAATGTAGTTTTTCATGTTTATTATTTTCGGGCTTGATGAGGTTCTCATGCGGAATATATATATATAATGCGTCATAATGTCAAGCGTGAATAAAAACATATCTTACGCTAAATTATTTTTGTTCCTGCATGAAATTGCAAATGAAAGATTTTTGCTGTGCTGAAAATGAACAATCCTCAGATTTGACGTACACTTGGCAGGTCGAACGGGAAGAGATGTTGGGGAAAGATTAGAAGGGAATCAGAGAATGTGGAATGGTTGAGCAAATACTACAAAAGTCTGGACACGGTCGACAATGAGTCGATAGAAAGTGGTGTGTTTTGTGACTGGTCCAAGGCTGGGAAGCAGCTGTCAATAGGCGGCACGACAGGGGAATACTGAATTTATTTGGTGCCTGTTCCCGGTTTGTTTGGTGGAAGGGATGAATTTGCCGGGAGCAGCGGAGCGAGATGGAACAGTGGATTATAAGGCCTTCTCATTAATGGATACGCTAAGGCTTTTAGCTTCGGACTGGAGTATAAATGTATAAATATATATGTGTGTGTATGTGTGTGTATGTGAGCACGCGACAAATAATTCGAGAGGGGTCCTTTCTGAAATGCCCGGAGGCGACGTGCCGTATCGCATTCCCAATGTTATTTTTCTCCCCGCTTTCCCTCGGTGACAAAGAACTTTCTCAACGACACGCACCAATGCCCGAGCATTTCCCATGCTGGACCCTTATCTCCGACGCATCTCATCGATTCAGGCCTCCTCATAAAAGCCTCGGCTTCCCCACACGACCTGCCAACTCCGGGTAGATGGATTGAATTTATCAACATGTCCGGGCCCGCGGCGTAATAGAGTGTTTGATTTTCCAACGTTTAAAGGGGGTCAGTGTATATAGTATGGTCGCTAGTAGTAGTAGTAGTAGTAGGAAAAGTAGTTTGAAAAGTTATTTCACCGAGTTATCCCGTGATCTTGAATGTATTAAATTCCGTTGGAGATAAGTCCATTTGTGTCAGCTGTGCGGGCCATCTTGTGATTTCTGGTGGAGCCCCGTGCTGCAGTTAGATTTGCTTCGAGTCCAATGTTTATATAGCCTTTACAGACTATGGCGACACCCTGAGCTGGAAATGTTCAGATTTCCCAAATATACATGTAGTGTCTTCTGCAGCAAATGTAGGTCATGGGATTCTCCACGCAGACTAATGGCGGGAAGCGATGAGAGTTCATATGAAGATTAAGCCAGCTCCCCTCATGAACGACGCTTGCGGGGTCGTATAGTGCATATCTTTACCGATCAGGGGAGGGTGCCAAATTAATGAATAAATTATTTGTTTCGTGGTTATTGCGCTGTGAACGGGTGATATGGGATCCCTTTGGCGAGTCGACTGGCCGCACTTTCAGGAAGCCACCACCTTCCACTCCGTGGCAATGTCCAACGCTCCCGCAATGGAAATGCAGCAACTTTGGCCGAAGGTCTTTGCGGGACGCACATGGATTTCCACGGGAAAATGAGCTGAAGACACTAAAATGGCCGTTGAGGCCGCCCTTGATGGATTGCCATAGATATGTCAAGTTTGCCGGATAAATTACCCCCGCTGCAGTGGCGGCGAACACCACGGGATGTCATAAAATACGGTGTGATAACTCGCGAATTTATTCCAGGACTCTGTAAAATATTTGCATATAAATAGTTCCCTAATCTCATGACTTCAGCTCCCTCCACTACTGCAAAGAGTTGGGAGAGAGGGAGGGGGCCCTTGTGGAGGCCTCACTGGTACTAAACTTACCATTTCCGCGTGCTCTCCCCCATTATTGAGACGAGGAGTAGAGAGCTCACACCTGCTGCTTTGACTTGACACAGTCACGGCAGGCCAGCGGAGGTACTAAACGGATTACAAGGTTGAGCTGCGGATTATGACAAAATGGAGCTAATCCCACCGTAGACTGTCCTCGATTAAGAAATGAGTTTGTAACTCCGTCAAATCTAAACTAGAGAATGAATGTTATGGTAAATTCATGATATTTTTAGGCGGGAAAGTGTGATTTGAATTTTTTGCAAATGCGTGAGACCGTTTATTGTGGGTAAGAATGAAAAAAAAACACACCACTCATTTTAATTTTTATCCACTTTATTCTCGCCTCCATTTTGTTCCCATTCAGCGCCATTTATGTGGATTACAATGGTTATTTCAGGGTTTCCCCGTACAAAGAAATCAAGGGGGCGGGAGGGGAAAGAGGAGGGCCAAAGTAGTAGTTGCAACTTGCAACTACCTGTGGCTTCCCTGTGTGAATTGAAAATGGCGCATGATCAGGATTTACCATGACCGAGTCCCTTGTTGTGTCAAAATCTCCACCACCAGGGCTCGTCTACTTTCTAGTGCACACGTCAAGACAAAATGGGATGAGGAAGTCCAGTGTGGTGCAATCTGTACAATTGTCGTTGGGGAAAACTGTTTGCACGTATGTTTGCGTTACATGCCCACACGCATATGTTCTTATGCCTATGTTTATCTGTGTAAATGTACGTACATATGTACTTTCACATGTATGTGTATGTGTATATATGTGCGTACATATGTAATTTTACGTGTGTGCCTGTACATATGCACGTACACATGTAATTTTACGTGTGTGTGTCTGTATACATATGCACGTACACATGTAATTTTACATGTGTCTGTACATATGCACGTACATATGTAATTTTACATGTGTGTATGTCAGTGTATTTATATGTACGTCCGTAATATGTAGTAATGCATGGGGTGTATGTAAATACATGTCACACATATGTGCTTGTCAGATAACGTACGTACATATGTGCTTTTGTAAATATGTACGTACGCTTGTCTGTATGCAAGCAAGTACGTACACAAACTATCTCCGTGTTCTCAATGTAGTGGAAATGTTAGGAAATTTGTATTTGGAAGGTTGAGGATCCCTGACTGTCCCTATACGCCATATAGAGTACCACTACGTCCAGTCTTTGGCCTCTGTCACCCCTTCCGAGTACACAGTAGGGAATTACATTTTAGTTGGACTCTGCATTGCCCGGGAATAGAGGGAAGGATCGGGGCTCTTGCCAACTGGAACGGGTCGTATTATTTTGGGATCCGCCGTCGTCAAGCCGTTGAGTTATCTTGTATACAGTAACATGGAAAGGTCAGGTGTTCGCACAGTGCGTTAGCATTAGCAGTAACCCTGAAGCTGGACTTGCGTAGCGAAAGCACTCGTCGTTTCCTCTAACTTGTTCCCATCATCCTCAGCTCGGACCGAGTAGTAGCTCCTTGGCTCCAACTGATAAGATCCAGAAGGAAGATCCCTGCAGTCGCCACGAGGGACGCCATGAGGATCCCATTGACAGTCGCCGCACCCTTTGAGATACCATTGCTGCTGTTACTGCTGCCGCTGCTACTGCGGCCGTCGCCGCTGGTGATGGAACTACTGGAAATGTCTGGAATGAAAATAACGGAAGGACATGAGCATTGGTTGTTATGATGCGAGACATGATGATGGGATGTCATGAGTGTGAGGAGATACTAATTAGCATTCAAGCTGAGCCAGCTCCATATACATTGCCTTATATAGCATGGCACAGTGCTAGTGTAAGATCCTGTTGTAACTATTAGTAAGGCGAGAGTCACGTTCCCACGGAAACTTTACTTGGCTGCAAACTTGTATATTGGCCTCATCACCGCTTCCTCACGGATCCTAATCTAATAATAATAATAATAATAATAATAATAGCTGGATGTATTTACGCTCCATTTCCCTCCCGCACGCCTCGTTAGCCCCTGTCCCCCCTCGCATCATTCCTTCATTTGAACATTTCATGGGGCATTTCCCTAAGGGACCAAAGTACTTTTGTTTTGTACTTGGTTAATTAATTTCCATTACAATCAATCCCACGACATTTTCCCTTGCTCATAAATCCCGTTTCCTATTTTCAAATATCCCGCCGAGGTGAGTATTTCCAACCAAAAGTCAAAATAGACATTTGCACACTCCAAGCTCCTACATCCCGCCAAAATCCATCGGAGAAACGTGAAGACTTCTCGGACGCTCGACTACAAGCTCCTGTGCTTACCCTGGTAATCCGAATTAAAAGTTCCGCGCCGCTCCAGCACCGGTGCACGCTGAGGGCGCTCCCCTTGAACACTCTGCTCATTGCTCCGCCAGTACACGGGCGGAATCGTAGCCAGGCATTTGAGCTTGAGGTCTTCACCGTCTTTGAAGTGTTTGTGTCGGATCTGAAAATCCCATGGAGAGGCTCGATATAATAATAATAATAATAATAATAATACTAACTTCACATCCAATCATCAACAGCCCCACAGCTTGCCACAGCGTCATTCCAAAAATATTTTACCTTGAACCGGAGGCCAAGCACAGTGGTTTCAAGTCCCTCTTGATCCACGACCCCAGGGAAGGGCTGAACATAAATGTCCTCCGCCTGTAAAATATTGCCCAATGTATAGTAACAGAACAGGCCTACGGCGGTTGGACTTGATGGAACTCTGCTGAGCCTAGTGCCGCCGCCACCACCACCACCACTACCACACTTACCGGCTCCCCGTTGATGAACCAGGCAAGGGTCGCCGACGGCTTGGATCGTGCGGACGTGCAGTTCACTCCCACCATTTCCCCTGGA